>JAXGGA010007712.1:0-61023 GCA_038373865.1 Uloborus plumipes | reverse complement strand
TAAGAAAATGGTTTTGATAATCTATAAGGTTTGTAACCGTACTTTTCTGAGTAATCTTCTATGAGGACTCTGATTCCGCACTCCGCAAACATGGCGGAAATGCAGGCTCTCAGAAAAAAAATTACTGACTGTGCAGACGATTTTTTGTTTATTTATAAATTTATTTTATTTTATTTATTATTATTATTTTTTTTTTGGCAGGACGATGTTTTTTTTGTAACAAAATTTTTTCATTCACGAGAACATTTTATTCTTTATTTATATTTAACAACTGGCCACAGATTAAAAGTGACATTCGAGACATTTTATTAACGGACGAGTTTTTTTTTTTTTTCTTTTTTTATTTTCTTTCGGTAGCAGCTGGTAAGATAAATTCACTTTATCTACCAGTTTGTTTGACTATCTTAGCTACATTAAGAGGATTTTTACCTCCGGCTCGATCATTGGCTATTCCTAACTGAGGAGCCCAGGATAAGGGCGAAACTGCAGTCTTAGGATGCTATGATCGAGCTGTGGGTGCATTTGCTTCAGTTCTGCCTCAGCCCTGGCTTACGGGCGGTAACTCATTGCTCAGTCCAGCTTCTTTTAAGAAAAACACTTAATCACTAGTATCTGTTACTTTAAAGTAGAAGTTACACCTTATTTTGAATATAAAATGTTGCCTGGCGCCAATAATACACTGAAGTGACAAAAGTCATGGGATACCTCTTAATATCGTGTCGGCCCTCCTTTTGCCCGGCGAAGTGCAACAACTCGACGTGGCATGGACTCAACAAGTCGTTGGAAGTCTTCTGCAGGAATATTGAGCCATGCTGTCTCGATAGACGTCCATAATTGTGAAAGCGTTGATGGGGCAGGATTTTGGGCACGAACAGACCTCTCGATGGTGTCCCATAAATGCTCAATGGGATTCATGTCGGGCGATCTAGGTGGCCAAATCATTCGTTGGAATTGTCCAGAATTTTCTTCAAACCAATTGCGAACAGTTGTGGCCCGGTGACATGGCGCATTGTCATCCATAAAAATCCCATCGTTGTTTGGGTACATGAAGTCCATGAATGGCTGCAAGTGATCTCCAAGTAGCTGCACATAAGCATTTCCAGTCAATGTTCGGTCCAGTCGCACTAGAGGACCAAGTCCATGCCATGAAAAAACAGCCCACACCATTACGGAGCCACCACCAGCTTGAACAGTGCCTTGCTGACAGTTTGGGTCCATGGCTTCGTGGGGTCTGCGCCACACTCGAACCCTACCATCGGCTCTTACCAGCTGAAATCGTGACTCATCGGACCAGGCCACGGTTTTCCATTCATCTAGGGACCAACCGATATGCTCACGTGCCCACGAGAGTCGCTGCAAGCGATGTCGTTCTGTCAGTAAAGGCACTCGAGTCGGTCTTCTGCTGGAATAGCCCAAGAAATCCAAATTTCTCCGCACAGTTCTAGCAGACACGTCCATTGTACGTCCCACATTGATTTCTACGGTGATTTGACGCAGTGTTGCTTGTCTGTTAGAATTTACGACTCTTTGCAGACGTCGCCGGTCTCGATCTTTAAGTGCAGGCGGTCGACCACTGCGCTGTCCATGGTGGGATGTTATGCCTGAAATTTCATACTCTCGGCACACTCTTGACACAGTGGATCTGGGAATGCTGAATTCTCTAACGATTTCCGAAATGGCATGACCCATGCGTCTAGCTCCAACTAACATTCCGCGTTCAAAGTCTGTTAATTTCACGTCGTGCGGTCATCATCACGTTAAAACCTCTTCACATGAATAACTTGAACAGAAATGAAAGCTCTGTAAAAGCACTGCGCATTTATACCTGTTCTATGCGATGCTACTGCCATCTGAAAATTTGCATATTGCTATCCCATGACTTTTGTCACTTCAGTGTACACAAAAAAGTCAACACAGAAAGAAAATATCATTTGTCCATTTCTAAAGATTTTTCAAATAAACGTAACCCATTTTACCCCATCTGACCCTATACACTACACCGCTAACATATACATAAAGTAGGGTAGACCGACCAGAGAATGAACACCTCGTAATTTTCTTGAAAAAATAAGTTTTTAAAACGTTTTTCTTAGACAAACTGGCAGTAGTAACTTCCTTCTACGCCTTTCTAAAAAGAAAATGGCTAGAAAATGCTGCGTTTGTCTTTTGTTTGGGGTGTTCATTCGCTGGGTCAAAGCACTTTTTCTCCTTTCAACCCCCCAAAAAACCTGACCCAGAACCGTAAAAAACTGCGCAATATTTTTAAAAATAATTACATATATCACCTGAAGTGTTTTTACTGTCATGTGGCAAATTCTACAATTTTTAACTACGCTATGAATTTTTGAAAACGAAATTTCGCTTAACCCATCAACGCCTGACATTTTTTTTCCAAAGATATTTTGTATACTGGTTACAAACAGTGTTTAAGGGACAGGAAAAATAATAAAAAAAATATTATGTAAAAGATAATTGTTTTATTAAGGAAAGAAGAATCGTCCCTTAAAAGTTGCGATAGTCCCCAGAGGGTACATACTTTGTTTACTAAAATTTTTTTGTGCCTATGATATAATATTTAAAAAGACATTTTATAAGAAGAAATAAAATCAGCAATTAACATAAACTGTGAAGCTGGGAATAACTTTGAAAACTAAGCTTTGTTCCTTGAGATAGTGAACGATGTCATTTTTGATAAAGATCATATTAAAACTGCTGTAGAACAAACTTTACAATGGTTATGTGCTGAAATCTGTTAATAACGAATTGAAACAACACCAAGGTACTAATTAAACACTATTATTTGATTGAAATGTTCATTTTGGGGAAATTCAGACCCTTTTTTGGACCGTCCCTAAAAAGGGACGCTAGGCATTAATGGGTTAAGTGTTAATTCACTGGTCTGTCTACCCTATATATGCTTTATTTTCACTATTAGCTCAAAATTACTATCATTCATTATTATTTTGGCAGCAATTAAAAAGCAAAAATAAAAGTTCTTCCACAAGAGTGAAGCGTCTCTTCGAGTTTCATTTCCCACTCCACGACATTATCAAGCTTTCTTGATCGATCCATCCTTTCAAATTTTGCAAAAGATCAGCGATCCCCCTTTATATATTCCAGGAAACAATAAAAATTCCCCATTCTCGTAACAAAAGGAGACAAGAAGTCTAGTGAAAAATGTCATACATCCAGTCCCCAGTCACACAAAAATAGATAACGAAATTAATTCTTTATCTGTATTTCCCTTTTATTTTGGCAGCAGAGTTTGACACATTTATCTGCTTCAGTCTTCACGCCGCTTTGATTTTTATGCTTTCCAAACATGTCTCATTTACATCGCTTCGTCGCCGATTGCCATCAGAGGAAGGGATTGGTAGACAAATTGAATTTTAAGATAGGATTATGTGATAAATGAATCCTTAATTTTGTGAGCTGGATTGGAAAATATTCCTCGCTATCTCGACACAATGCGATCTCGAAAAAACAGTCGCAGTTCTATATTGATAAGGGCAAAAAAAGAAGTGTCTAGCAAGAATACTGAGTATTAGGGAAACTCAATATAATAGATGTGAAAAGAATAATGTATTTCAATTTCGAAAATGGTTTTTAGATAAAATAGTGAACAACAAACTCAATTTTAATGTTTCACTAAAACTGTGGAGCGAAAAAATGTTCCAAGTTTCCATGATAATTTCAGCTTTTTGCATTATTTTTGACTCTTTTTGCTCTTTTTATTTTGAAAGCATTCATTATAATTGAACCGTTTGTTTCAAAGACCAATCAAGCGACAAGCTCTAAAAGTTCGAAAAAGCAATTTTAACTTTTTTTTTAGCGTTTCGATAAAAATCATAATATTTTAAACTGAAGTGCATACATATTTAGATACATTTCTTTCAGTAAAAAGCATTGCAATCGTGATTGAATAATTTAATACATTATAGAAACGTTTTTTAAAACCAAAAATTTTGTGGTTTTGACTAGTTTTTAATTAAAGATTCAATTAAGCATTCGATTCTATGTTTCATACGAGAGCCAAGAGTACTAATGCTGCATATTTTCAAACATGTACAAGAAAATACTGTATTAATGTTGTATGATTCATAAATATACAAGCAAATACTGTACTGACAATATTACTTCTTATTTTTTGGAGAAGCATGCAAAAAAAATAACAGTTCAAATTAAAATTATAAATTCAAAGTACAGTATGAAAAAAGAACGCAAACACTAAGTCGTTTTAAAATTCAATAACAGTTGGCATTTTACTCCCTATAGTAAGATTATTTTGTGACTTGACAAGTTTTATATAAAACAGCTGATATATACATATATATATATATATATATATATATATATATATATATATATATATATATATATATATATATATATATATATATATATATATTATATATACTAGCTTATTACCTGGCGTTGCCTGTGTGCTTATTAATACAACATAGCTAATTATAATTGTTTTTAACTATTTCATGCTAAAATGAAATAGGTGAGCCTTAAATTGATAATTCATTGTTAATCGTAATCTTTGTTGGAAAATACTTATATTTAAATGTGTTAAATTTTATCAATTTGTATGCTTAAAGGATTATCTCTATTACTCTATATGTTCAAAATTGAAAAAAAAATGGCCATGTTGAGACAAAAAAAATGTGAATTTTAAGCTTTTTTTTTTTTTTTTTTGAAAATAGCCGCCTATGTGAATTCTAGTTCATCAAGGAACCTTTGTGCCAAGTTTGATGAAAATCCGACAAAAGCTGTGGATTTGTATAAAGAACAAATATACAAATATACATACATCTATACAAATATACAAACATACATCCATTTATACATACGTAGAGTAAATATTTAAAAGGAAACATAAACGGAGTGACAAAGTAACATTTAAACTACTAAAATTTTGCAAATATCTAAATTCAACCTTTATAGCTGCTCTCTATCGATAAATTAATTTTTCAGCTTAATGAGTTTAGCTAGCAGGTTTTGATGAGTTTACAGAACTCGTTCTTTTTAAATAAATATTGCTGAGGAACAGCTCGCGCTTAAAGCCATTAGTATTTCATTATGAGCATGAATCGATACATACCTTTGCAGCATGGTTTGTTGAGTACTCTTAAAATAATCAGGATTTATTAGTTCGAAAACGAGGATGCGTGGACAACTCAACTTTACAACATGTTTAAAGGAGAATGTCGTAATACAAAGAAATTTCTATTAAGGACGCTCTTACATGAATATTTTCCCATTAATAACTTTTCTGAATAAATGACGCAATTCATTTTCAACTCTTTATATGTGGATTTAATCGAATGCGATCAATTAAACAGGGAAGAAATGATTTGTGTCACAAACGTACATTAATTTACGGAAAAAAATTCCAGAAGGCTGAAAATAAACAACTGTTATTACAAGAGCGGATCCAGAAAATTTTCAAGGGAGAGGCGATTGATTTTATTACTTACTTTTTACCTGGCTTGCAAGTATTGATCACATAGGTTTCGGACTTCAATTCCGAAAAATTTCCGGGGAGAACCAAAACTTTCTTCCTTCAACGTCATTAAAACTCGTCTAAAATTAAGTTTTTTGACCTTCAATGTTGAAAATTTACTGATGTAGTGCCCTCAAGGGAGGGACGATCGCCCCATCGCCCCTTCCTTGGATCCGTCCCTGGTGTATTAGCAATTAAAAAAAAAACTATAAGAGGCGCTTCAGTCTTTTGCCAATGGTGGCAAAAAGAGGTAAAATAAACGAATGTAAATTAACACCTGCTTTTAAGCTAATAGGAGGACAGTATTTTATTTATTATTGCTTGCATCTTAAACTGTCTGAAGCCATTATTTCACTGCAAAGGGACAACATGGAATGAAATGTTTTATCACTTTCGGTTGTTTCTCACCAGAAGGTAATGAATGTACTCAACTCTAGAATTGCGAATGGTATAAAAAACAATTTCTCAAAACACTTTTATTAATGACTCGAATAAAAAATCAAGGAACACCTCGAAAACCTGCAATTTTTTAATAGTTTATACCATCTTGAAAATTCACAATTCTATGCTTGCTTAGTTTTAATCTAGAAATTCATTTTTTAACTCATTTGCAGCAAGCTTTTTAATTATTATTATTCATTTTTGTTTTCAGCATCTATTGAAAAGCTTGTCTCTTTATCAACCAACATACCCAAGATAGAGCAAGTAAAGAATTTGAAACAACAACAACAACAACAACAACAATAATAATAACAATAATAATAATAATAATAATAATAAATAATAATAACAATAATAATAATAATAATAATAATAATAATAATAATAATAATAATAATAATAATAATAATAATAATAATAATAATAATAATAATAATAATAACTAGTATTATTATTATTATTATTATTATTATTATATTAATAATAGTAATAATAATAATAGTAGTCATAATAATAATTATTTTGTTTCAAAACTTCAACCTTGATTGCTAGGATTTTAGTTTGTCGGTAAATGATTCTTTTTCTTTTTTTTTTGCAATGTGTAGGGATCGACAACCTGAGACCCACTGGCCTCATACGGGTCCCATGGTGAGTCTACCTAACCCGCTGAAGAAAATAGAGAAAAACTATCAATAAAACTAAACTGTAGAAGAAAAAACTTAGAAAATGCGTCTGATTTAAATAAAGAAATCACTGATAGATAAATATACCTCCTATCCAACCCATTCAGAAGGTAATACTTGGATGCGCTAGTACCTAAGGGTCATTCCACAGAAATTTCAACCTCAACCGAAGAAAAAAAAAATACTGAAGTGAAAAAAGTATCAAAAAAAAAAAAAAAACATAAATAAATAAATAAAATCATACAACATTCGAAGTTAAAAAAAATTGAAAAAGTCTTGTAATTATCACTGAGATTAGCCATAATAAATAGTTTGTAGTGTGTCTACTGCTTGTTATTCGATGGTTACGTTAGTCACACTCCATCTTGAGTAAAAGTGACACTTAAGACTAAAAAAAATTAAGATTTAATAAATGTGTTTGATGTTTTCAAAAGCCAACTTTACACATTTTTCAAATACGAGTAGATCATTCAATTTTTAACACTTGCTTAACTTTGAGAAATTTTTGCCTCACAACATGAGCATTAACTTTTAAAATGTTACGTTAGTCACGCTGCTTTTTCGGTTGAAAAAATATCTACTGTCAGTAATTTTGTTTTAAATTCTTGGCATAAATGATACATAGATACCATGTACATTGTAAATCCACCAGTATAACTAAAAAATCTTTTTTATCCTTTAAGTTACAAGTAAAAACAGTTACAAAATCAGCTCTGAATGTTACGTTAGTCACTATAATGGAATGACCCCTAATTGGGTTGTTTTTTTTTAATCCGAAAATAAAGGCTGAAAACTAATTTTTAGAAATATGTAGTACTCAAGCATAGAACATAGAAATTCGAAAAGGAAAAAGAGCACCATTTCATGAAATTAACTAACAGTCCCATATCATAGATTTATATTTGAAAAAAAAATGTGTTAAATCATTTATTAACGTAACTCTTCCCACACCATAAGAAACAAACAAACAATTAACCGATCAGTTTAGCGAAACTGTGATAGTGTCAAAGACGTCTGTGCTCTCCGGAAGATGAGAGACACGTTCCCTTTCCCTTTCTTATCTCGCATTAAATGATGATGTACATCAGCCGGTATCTGGTCGGAAATAAATGGCGGCTGAAACAATCTCCTGCTAGAAGGACTTAAAACAATGTATAAAAGAGCCGATTAAGTTATGGACATTTAAATTTGTTTTGTACTTTCTCCGTCCCAAATGCATGTCCCCGAACCTTTGAATATTTTTGCACTGATTATTGATACTGATTTTATGATTTTGTTTGAGCATATCTTAAAGATTGTAGGGTGCGGGAATTGTCAATCTTAAAAAACAGAAAGTAAGCAGTAGAAACAAAATTGAAAAATTGGGAAGAATTTTAACATTATCTGCTTGAAAAGTCGGTACCTTTTCAAGGCAAAGCATAACAATGTGATTCACACTTTATATAATTTATTTACTTGTAAATTTTATGAGAAATTGCTTCTTGTCCTCGTTTTATCGTGGCTGGCAATCCAATTCTCTTACATCGCTTTATGACTAATAGTTAACGAGTCATGTGATAGGTTGCTTTATGCATCTGTGTCATAGCACTGTAGTTATATCATAGGAACTTCAAAAAGTTTAACTTTCTTTTAAAGTTCCTGCCTTAATCTTGACTGGTAAAAACATGGTTTGAATTTGTAAGATAAGGGAACTTAAACTAATTATCTGCATTAATTTGTTTATTACTTAATTAGATTCAAAACTTATGATTAAAGGAAACTGTTGTTAGAATTTATACCTAGAATTTGCATTTTATGTATTCATATGTATACGCATCGGGGGAGAAAGTATACTTAAATTTAAAATGTTCCTATCAAAAAGCATTGATAGAAAAATCATTAGGTATTTCTCCTAAAAAGTTGCCCCCTTTGAAATAAAATATAAAAATAAGATTTTTATTAACTTCTGACATTTAAAAGAAATTTTGGATTCCACAAATACTTTCTGTTTCATAACTGCTAATGAACGCATTAAAAACAAACCGACGAATGTTTTACGAGATGATATGCATTAGTTTTTGCCTTTCTTGCATCCACTTTGCAATTGGTTCCATTTTGAAGAGCTAGCTTAACAATCAAGATAATTGCTTGGGCGGATCAAAAGCTCTGATTGGCTACTGACACAGCTCTTCAAAATTTTGTAATAGAATAATCAGAAAAAAATAACAGTGAAAATAACAGTGGAAATTCAATCTCCACTACTGAGGTGAATTATTTGCTACTGGGTACTTTTCTCTGCAGTCTGTTATTATCTTTTACTCAGCTGAATTATCTTGTACTGGGTACTTTTCTGGGTAGTCTGTCCAGAGTCTGTCATTACTGCTCTATTAGGAAGAAGGGAAGTCTTAATTATTTCCAGGTGATTGCTTTGGATTTGCATAGCTTATGGCTCAAGTCATCAAAGGCACAATCTGGTTTTATTCGGAATTCTAATTGCAAATCTCACCACAACAACGAGATTGTTATTAATGATAGGAGAAGCTTTTCCGTTGAATATGCATATACGTACAGCAAAATGTTATTTTTATTTGCATCCTAATAAAATATTTTTAAAACTGTAGAAATTTGTTCTTAGCAAGAATAATAATCAAACTGTTGAGTTCCAATAAAAGACATACAGGGTGTCCACTCCTATCGGGGACCAATAGCTAATTTCTTAACCGTTAGAGATAAGCATAAAGTTCATTTAGGAAAAAATCTCTAAATTACAAAAGGAATTTTGGGTCTATTTAATGCTTTTAAAAAAATCAAATGCTGAAAGAGTTACGAAATTTAGATTTTTATACAGCCCCCCAGTCCTATCAATCATATTTAGTAAAACATTCTTGACGCTGTAATGTTTAAAACTAAAAAAAATCACTGTTCTACCACAAAAATTGACCGAGTTATAACGTTTTGAAAAATCAAGATTTTGCATTATTTCATGACGTCATCGGTGGAGCGATCTCTCGACAAACGTCATAACTCGGTCAATTTTTGTGGTAGAACAGTGATTTTTTTTTAGTTTTAAACGTTACAGTGTCAAGAATGTTTTACTAACTATGATTGATAGGACTGGGGGGCTGTATAAAAATCTAAATTTCGTAACTCTTTCAAAATTTGATTTTTTGAAAAACATTGAATAGACCCAAAATTCCTTTCGTAATTTAGAGATTTTTTCCCAAATGAACTGTATGCTTATCTCTAACGGTTAAGAAATTAACTATTGGTCCACGATAGGAGTGGACACCCTGTATAACATTATAAAGTAAAATAATTTCCTTTAAAATCCATGGACGATAAGTATTTGACGCTAGTCCCGGATCTTCAATTTTTCCGAGCCAGAGCGAGAACTTAAAACGGCATTCCTTTCCCATGTTCCTTCAAGTTCGAGATTCAAAAAAAAAAAAAAAAAAAAAAACAGGGTGAAAAAGAAATAGAGTAAGTTTACCACTTTACCTCACTCCAAAAAAGTTTTTAAAAGCTACAGAAGAAAAGCAATTTGATGCTTTACATTTGCGAAACAAAGCAAAGTTGTTGTTTTTTAAAAATCTCCTGATACACACCATAGCATTTGAATAGGGGTGTAGCGAGGGCACCAACCCTCCTGAAGCACCTCCTCCCTTCCCCCTCTTATGATAACAACTGAATTTTAATGAGGATTTAAACATATATTTACTCTACAAGTTAGAGCTATTTTTAAGGCAACTCCGTCGAAACAAAAATATTTCGAACATATTAATTAACTTAAAAAATGTCCCAGAAGCATAAAAATCTTCACATTTCGCCATTGTAGGCTAATCGTTTTGGTGGTGCTTGGTGATTCTAAAATCTAAATTCTTCAATTTCTGAAAAATTGGTGCGTCATCTAATTACTTGGCAATTTTTCCTGAAATCAGAATCTAAAAATTTATCCACATCTAACCACATTATCTCTGTTTCCGAAAAGTGGTACTGAAATGCCGTCATTAGAACCTTGAATCTTCTACATCCGAGTTAAATACCTTACCACTAAGCCTGAAAATTCGGGTAAACGCATCTAGTATAAGGATTATATTCATTTCAAAGATAAACGAAGGCAGTTTAAAATACTGCAGTTCGCTTCTCTTCGCAATAACGTATTTGTTAATCATCTACTCATGAACTCTTATTAGGGCGATTCTCTGTAAACTGGTAATTGGCTGTCCGGGTTATTTTCAAAATTTGCTTACATTAAGCAAAATTTGCTTACATATAAGCATAACTTATATTTTAAATTCAATGCGAACAATTATTTTCTGCAAGAAATACCCCCAAAACAATTCTATCACTCAAAAAATTATTGAAATTTATTTATTTATTTTTATACAAGTCTTTAAAAATGAGAATCAAGGCAAAAACGCTTGTCCATTTCCAATTTTCGCAACTTCAACTATTTTTTTATATACTTAATTGTATAAAAAAGTTTTGCAACAAATTATATTTATATATTGACTATTAGTGTATGATATTCATAATAAATATTGACAATAGTATTTTTTTTTCATTAAGAAATGTATGTATATATTTTGTCCGGCAGTTCTTGTCAAGTCCGTTACATTAAGATTATTTAAGCTAAAAAAGGTATTTATTGCAGTCAAATGATGGTAACACGTATTCAGTTAACTTAACAAACTAATGACGTAACTATTTCGTACCATTTTGTTTTCCTGAGTCGAGAGGTATTGCTGTGGCGTTTCGCACAAGATTTCTTCCAGGTGCGTATTTTTATTCCTTGTCAAGTCTGTTACCAAAGATTTTAGTATTAATTTTTACTTTTTCTCAACTTTTACCCCGAAATATTGTTTATTATAGAACTCTAAGAAATGCATATTGTTGTTCAATTTTAAAATTCGACAACCTAGCCATAATTTGACATTTTGGTTGAAGTGTCAAGTCCGTTACTGGTCTAATCCGTTACCAAATGTCAAGTCCGTTACCATACAGTTTTTGATCAATATTTTAATAATCACAAACATCGTTTTAAGCTTCAGGGATGCAAATAATTTCAAATGAAGTTGATTCTAGGCGCAATGATATAGTTTAAAAGTGAGATTTCATATTTATTTTGTATGGTAACGGACGACAATTTTCCTTGCAACTTAAAGTTTTACAACAGCATTTGAATACTTAATTATGCATCAAAGTGTACAACCAATTACTTTTTCACACCCCTAAAATATGTGATAAGACATTTGTTAGTGATTCTAAAAGAAAAAAGCAAGTTAAAAAATTACTTAAAAATTCTGAAATGTAAGCATATGGTGAAAATGACCCATAAAACTTTGTATTTGGATAAAATAAGTAACAAAGAACTACCTGGTGACAATAACTCAATTTTCCTAAAAATGGCAGATACGACTTTGGTGCTTAGCACCGCAGTATAGTCCCGAGTAAAATAGATGCGAATATGATTTGGATAACCGTTATAATAAAGAGGACTAGCGAGTATATGAAAAATTAAAATAAATGTTTCGATCCTTCGTTTACACTGAATTGTTTCGCCAACATAGTTACAGTAGTATATTTCTATTAAAGATGTTAAAGCTACCGTATCGGAAGCATATTAATCTGTAAAGAAAATTCAACTATTCTCTGATTGTCTTTCTTAATGATATTTTCCAGCTTTCATTAATATTCATAGTCCACTCAGTCAAATATTGTGTAGCTATATATGTCTTCCAGAGGAAGTGGGTCCTTTCAGCTAAGCCAAGATATCATTTTCTCAGTAACTGGTTGAGCGTAATAGATCCTATTAAGGAAATATGTTGATTTTCCTTTTTTTTTTTTCTTTTTTCGCGAAAAGATCGGAAATAGTTTGAGCCAATTTAGCGGCTAATCACACAGGACCTACCGCAATGTGTGTGAATAGACGCGTGTGTTCCAGACAGCATGCACATTCATGAAAGCGTTGCCATATTACTTAAACTAATTTTCCTTGATATTTTGAATCATACATTCAGATTCCTGTGAAAGCACTTATTTTTGTCGGTCGTAATTTGCGCGTAAGTAAATACATCGATGAATTAGAAAGCTGAAAATTTCGCAAAACTTATATGAAGCGAGCCAAAAGTTGAAAAATCTCGAAAGTACCCAAGTAGAAATCATTATGCATGAGGTATTTTAAGGAAATATTGGAGAATAAAAATTAAACAATTTTAAATGACATCAAAGAAGCTGGTAAAAAAACTGTTCGCGAATGAGCTGCATTATTCTATAACGTGGTTATATTATTATATTTTTACATATACTGTCGGCCCCGCTTAAACGAATACAGTTCCAAGAAATATTATTCGATTAAGCCGGGTATTTGTTTAAACGGGAACCTTTAACATTGCGTCTATGGCACGGTTCCAGGATGTTTTATTCGTATGAGCGGGGTATTCGTTTATCCGTTACCCGATTAAGAGGGGACGACAGTATATTCAAAAATTAGCTGAATGTTTTGTAAAGTTTTGTTAGTAACTGCGAAATAAATCATTAAATTCTGAACAAGAGAAAGACTTGTTTTTTTTTTTTATTGTGATTTAAGAATAAATGAAATATTTTTTTCAAGAGTCTTAAATTTTCGCAATTATGACAGGCTAGCGAAAATTAAAGCCAAGCGAAAATGAGTACGTTTACAGTTTATTAAAAGGAATAACAACCATCGTTACCAGCCACTAAGGGCCGAATTCAAGGGAAACACTATTGCAATCGCTTCGAGGCGATCGCAATAGATCAAAATTGCAATCGCTACTGGAAGTCGAATTACGATAGAATCGCATCTCGTAGCGATTGTAACGTTTCACTCGAATCTAAATTTAGAAATTTGCGATTGCATTGGTGAGTTGCGATCGTCTGTGTTTCACTTGAATTCCGTACTAAGTGACCAAACGAAAAAAAAAAAAGAGATTAAAGACATCACCTCTCAAACGTCACTCGATCACCACCTAAAAAAATTAATTAATGAACGAAAAAATTTAAAAAACATTAAGAAAAAATTAAAATATTTTCTTCACAAACTAAAGATCCAGTTTACGAACTAATTTATTCAAAATATATTCATTGTATTATAATTAGTGCATTTCAAATTTTTATTTTTATCAAATTTAAAAATATATATCGTTTGGTACTTTGAGTTTAAAAAAAAGTGGCTACTGATAAAGTTGCTGCTGGAAACCAAAGAGTTTCCTCAGTTATGCCCTTTAAATAATCGCTTTATTTCGGGTGAATTCATCGCATTGGACTTTTTTATTTGCTACTTTTTAAACTTTAAGATTAAATTTAAAAAATGTTAAAAAGGAAACTGTGTATAAAGAAATAAAAGCAATAAAGTAGGCGGCATTTCCGGAAAGAAAATAATGTTATAATTAAACTAAAGTGAAAACAAAATTTTATACTAAATTATACAACTTATAAAAGTAAAATTAAAAAATTAATAATCAAGCATTTAAGTCTAAAGCACGCTGTGGAATTTTTTTAAAAAAAAAGAGATTTTGGCTGTTTCTTTGTTGTTTCTTTCTCCCTGCCTCTTCACCAAGTGCAGGCAGAGGTATTTATTGTTCAAAAAAAAAAGTTAATGCTCAATAGACAACATAAAGAATATCCACCTCAAACACCTCCCACTAAATTCTATCACTGCCATTACTAAAATCATTAACAGTATCTTGAAATTCGGTTACTTTCCCAATAATTGGAAAAATGCAATAGTTATCCCAATACCAAAACCTAATGCTGACCATACCTTCCCTGACAACTACCGCCCCATTAGCTTACTTAGCTCTCTCTCCAAACTGACTGAGAAAATCATATTAAAACAAATGAAGTCTCACATCTCCAACAATCAAATTATCCCTGACTTCCAATTTGGGTTCAAGGAAGCCCACACCACTACTCATCAACTACTCAGAATGTCTAACTTTATCACCAGCAACATGAAAGAAGGTAAAGTCACTCTGGGTATTTTCTTTGATATTAAAAAAGCCTTTGACCGAGTCTGGCATAATGGCCTTATTCATAAGCTCATCAAGATGAGATTTCCTAATTACCTCATTAAAATCATTAAACATTACCTACAAAAGCGCACTTTCCAAGTCAGAATTGCTGACTGCCTCTCTGAAAAGCACAGCATCGCTGCAGGGGTCCCACAGGGGAGCGCGCTGGGTCCCACTTTGTACAATTTGTACACATATGACCTATCTACCTGCTACCCCCACCTTACATGTGTCTTCGCAGACGATACTAGTCTACTTGTTTCTGACTGGAATCAGAACTATGCACAATTAAAACTACAGAGATACGTCGATGCTGTTACCGAGTACCTAAACAATTGGAGAATAGCAATTAACCCAACCAAAACACAGGCTATTTGTTTCTGCAAAGGGGAAACAAAAAAGACGCTCAAACCCCTTGTTATCGATGACCAGGAAATTATCTACACCAAAAAAGTGAAGTATCTGGGAGTTTACCTGGATAGTAAACTCAATTTTAACGTCCACATCAAAGAAGTTCTTAAAAAAGCCAAAACAAAAATTGGGTACTTATATGGTCTCCTAAACAAAACGAACTCCCTGAGCACAATGAACAAATTCCTCATCTACACCACGGTAATTAGGCCTGCCATGGTTTATAGAATACAAATTTGGGGCCATGCGGCCAAAACACATATGATTGGTTTACAAACTATACAAAATAAAATCCTTAGAAAAACTTTCAATGCCCCCTGGTATGTCAACAACGAAACGCTGCACAATGACGCCAAAATCCAATACATAAATGAGTACATTGTTGAAATGTCTACTAATTTCTATACAAAAATTGAAAATCACCCAAATCCTTTGGTTCACGATCAAATACATTATACCTTCAACACTGGAAACACTGGTTTTCCACAAGACTCTATGTATCTCACGCACAAATTCGTGCGGAAAAAGAAAATTAGGCAAGCCATAAATGGCTCCACTTCTCTTCCTGCTGTTTAACAGCAGATGATCGGCTTCGTTCGATACTGTTACCCTTGTGGTACAGATAACTGACCGGTGGATTGGCCCACCGTTTCAGTCTCTTTTCACCTTTTTTAGTTGACTCTTGTAAATACTGTAAATATTCGCTTTCATTGTTCCTGTAAATAGTCTCTTTCAATTGTTTTTTCTATCTTGTAAATATTGTACAGTGTATGGCCCTGAAAAGACTCCTTTTTTTGTCCCCCCCCCCCATTCATACCTACAATGTCAGAACCTATCGAATCACCCCACTTTCATACCCGGCAAAAGGGCTCGCGCTCTGTACCGAATGAACCCCACGATCTGATCTTAATGCTCAATGCAGCTTACTGATAAAAAAAACATGAAAATAATAACCAACTGCATCAAATTAATGAAAAAAGACCATTTATTTGTAGACACATTAATAAAAAAAACTCAAACTAAAAACGACATTAGACACACCTCTCAAAAGGGGTGAGAACATCATTCTTCGGGTTAATCGATCATCCTTTTATAATCCAGTTGCAGAATGACAAAATCTGACGTGATCCCCACACTATTTTACTCCCTTGCACGCCTGTTAAATAATAGATGTGTTTAATAACTCAACAAGGACTGGTGCGTGTCTTTGAGAAGAAATAAAGGTATTAGTGTTCCATCTCTAAGGTGCGTGTACTCATATACCCGAGTTAGAATAAATATTTCTTAAATGCATAACTTTTTAGACAATAAAATTAAATGCATAACTTTTTAGATCGTAAATGATGAAGATCCACGGATAAGTACAGTGCCCCGCCACTAATAAAATAACTGGATCGGCTTTATAAAATCAAATCTGGAAGAACAGAATCATTACTATACCAAGAAATGCTGAAACCATCCTTTAATAAAATCATTAACGCCGTTTTATAATATCAAGTTTTTGTTAAAATGGGGTGGGGTGAAAACACGCTTTTTGTTGTCTGAATAAAACTAGAATTTTCTATCTCTTCAAGAAAACACAGGTTGACAGTTCATATCGTACAATTTGAGTATAAATTGTTCATTTTAAAGATTTAAGAATGATTTTTTTCTTTTATTCTGTTTCTCATACAACAATGAGTCAATATTTTAAAACCGTTGTGTAATTTAAAAGTTTTACTTTTTACACATGAATTAAATTCGAATTGTGTTTTAATTAACTTAATTCTAAATATAGATAATAGTAATTTGTTTATTTTTTATTTTGTTTTCACTTTAAAACCTTTTTTTTTTTTTTTTTTTTTTGTAATTTTTTATATATGCTGGTTTATAAAATCAGCCGCTTAATGAAATTAAATATCCTCGGCACAAATGTGATTTTAATAAACGGCGGGCACTGTATGCGGATTATTCATGTCTAGATCCACGGATACAGATACGATACGGATACGGACCTCAATTTTTTTACCCAATTTAATCCCGGCTCAGGAGTAAACTTTATGATGGAAAGTACTCCCATAAAAGTAAAGGCACGATTTCTTTTAAAAATCCATCTACAGCGAAAACATCGTCAAGAAGATGATTTATTCACAAAAGAAGTTCTAAGAAGAGTAGGGAGAATCGGTAGGAATGGGACAATCAGTGGCGCTTTCCACGGGGGAGAGGGGGCTAAGGGACTTAAGCCCCTCCCAGTTGCCTGAAGACTACCCCCCTTGACCAGACCAAAGTTAGTCTAAAAGTGCATTCTTTTGTTTTTAATTTTCAAACATTTCTGGGAGAGAGCACCCAGTTCCCAAACTCCTTCCTACTATCACAAACAATTTCTTTCAATTATTTTTTTAGGAAGAGAAGTATTATGAAAAGTATTTCTATTTTGTTCAGAATTAATACTATCTGCAAATCAATTTTATAGGATTTAAAAACTCATAAATAGAAATGTACCCTAGTAGCACAGAAAACCGATCGACATAGAAAAATTTTCAAAACCAATATAGAACTATATTTTGACCGACGTCGAACTACGTAAAAACTTGCCACCTTCGATACATTCAGGAATATCGGTCTTGAACATTCTAGAATAACGGTCCTGAACATTCTAAAATAACGGTCCGGAAAACCGATCGACATAGAAAAATTTTCAAAACCAATATAGAACTATATTTTGACCGACGTCGAACTACGTAAAAACTTGCCACCTTCGATATATTCAGGAATATCGGTCTTGAATCCCGATTGACACAGAAAAATTTTCAAAAACGATATAGAACTATATTTTTTGACCGACGTCGAACTACGTAAAAACTTGCTACCTTCAATATATTCATGAATATCGGTCTTGAAACCCGATTTACACAGAATAAGTTTCAAAACCAATATAGAACTAGATTTTCACCTACGAGATTAATTTCCCATGCAACATTTGGAATGTACATACAATTCAAAATAATTTTAGCTATATACGAAGTTACAAGTTAATTTAGTCGACCTAAAATATAATACCGATTGATGAAAAGATGAAAATTAAAGGATTTAGATTATTGGCTACTGTAACTCAATAGCGTGTAAATGGTTTCTTCCGATCTTAACTTCTATCATTACATTTTATGTATTGGTAAAAATTATTATTCACAAATTGAAAAAGAAAAAAAAATGAAATTAAAAAAAAAAATCGGAAACAAAATATATTTTGACATAGTTCTATGTTTTAGGACCCATATCCGTTATAATTCGGGATTCAAAACGTCGAACTACGTAGGCACAGCGTAGAACTATGTTTTTGTGCTACTAGGGTAATAGTATTTTATAGCTACCTACACTGCAAAAAATAAACTGTTGTTTTTACAGTAAAATACTAGCAGCCGAGTTCCAGTTTGAAACTGTAAAATGCACAGTATTAAGCTGCATTTTCATCCACATATCTCGCTCAGTATTTTCAGCATTATAGTATACATTAAGTTAAAATACCGAGTAAGGCATTGAAAGTAGCCTGAGGTGTACTTTATCATAGTTATGATCTTACATTTAAAGGACAAGCAGAGCCCCTCCTATTGGGGCCCCGCTCCTCTTCCTCCCATTGAGAAAGCGACTGGTATCAAGCACGTAGCCCGAGGCTAAAGGGGGTGGGTCCAAGGTTGCACGAAAGCTAAATCAGAAATATTATTGTTTAGTTACATTTATTAATTTAAATCCAACTAAAACTAATTTATAACAAATGATAATTAGTTTAAAGGATGGTAAAGGGATGTCTAAGCAAAAACGGTCTGACCATAGGTTTTGAAGTTTCAAAATAAAGTAATTCTGTAGATTTTCTACAGGGTCTCTTCAAATTTTGCGAAATTCCCCAAATTTCGCGCGTATTTTTAACTTGAAGTAAACCTAAATTTCCCGAAATTAATATTAATTTAGATCAAAACTCGACGGTTTTCCCTTTCTTGCAGAAATTACATATCCTCAAGTAGCCCCTTATATTCTTTTTGACCCCCACTCCCTTCTTTGCACATGGGACATATTAGTTTCCGGTAAGCAATATAGGTCGTTCAAGTTATACATAACAATTCATATCAAGGGCGTATACAAGGAACCGGCCTATGTTGCCTTGGCCCCTCGCAAAAACGACAAAAAAAAAAAAATAAATAAATAAATAAATAAATAAAAAATTTAAATGAAACGTAATAATTCGGTTGGCTATTGTTCACCAACAACTTTTTTTTTTTTTTTTTTTTTTTTTTTTTTCTTTTTTGTGGTATGCCAGCCAGGCTGGCAATTTGGGGTGCGCTGCTTCACTTTTCCAACTGAACCGTAATTCGGTGTGAAGTCCGACTTCCACAGTACACGAATGCCATATATAGGGACCTCTTTATAGGGTAGGCAACCTTTCACAACAACACGTTCACACAAAGAAAGTACAAGGACAGGAGAGAGAAAACACATCCATGCCCAAGCCGGGACTCGAACCCGGGACCACACCCGTGGCAGACCGCTCTGACCACTCGACAAGGTGGCCAGCCAATAACTCAATCTAACATAATTCAGAGCTAAATACCCTTCGCTATTACCCTCAAAAGATGTAATATAGTCAAGGTTATAGCTCAACTTTCCAAGGGAACGTCTTTCTAGATTACAGGTTTTTCATCTTTTTTAAAGGGGGGGGGGAGTAAAAACATCTGATCATATTCCTCCTCCCCCCCCCTTTATCTTCTGCAGCACCTACTCTCTATGAAAGCTCCTCTTATTTTCCTTGTTATGTATTTTTTCATATGACTGAAAGAGTTATAAAGTAAAGATAAAATAAACAGCTTTGCTTTGAGAACATGTTACAGTTCACTGCACTTCCCGCCCCCCTTCTCAAGAAAAAAGAAAAAGCCAAGCAACAAGGGGTTTTCCTTCGCTTTTAAACAAAATTCATGAGGTACTTAAAATATTGGCGTTTCATCGTGAAAAGTTTTATTTTAAGGGTGAATTTTCTTTTTCTTCCTATTTATTAGTATTGGAGAGGAGAAAACAAGAGCCTATATATCTGCTAACTTTTTTGCGCTTAACGCCGAATGTAATGTAAAGTAAAACTTCTGAAACGGACAATGGTTTTTTAAGCGGGTTTTCACAGTTAAAAAACGGTGAGTATGAATTAAATCGCTGTTTCATAAACGTCTCGCCAATTTACTTTTAGTCACTCGTGAACACCAAACTGTTTAAGTTGCAAGAATCAAAATCTTGGACTATTTTTCCTTGACTAATTACTAGAGTGCGGTGGGGTACAAACCTAACGAATTGTTCAAATACAGAACACACGTACTTTATAACAAATAAAATATTCAGTTGGGAAACTTTTGTTCCGTACATTACTAAGTCGCCGACAACAGCAGGCCTGTATGAACACTTAAAGAAGGAGTTTGTACTCAGCTCTCAAATGTACGCCACACTTGGCAATCATCTTATTATTGAGGAAGTCGGTATCGTCAACAAGACTTGAATACAAGCGTGTGTTTAATATTCCTTGCTGACTGGTTGTTGAAAACAGCAATCTGGTTTTTGGTAAACTGTTTGTTTTTAACTAAATTGCATTTTTTATCCCATGTAAGATATAGTTCTGGCACGCAGCTTGCAGAAAAATACATCCATTTACTATTTTGCATCATGATTCTTTGAACTCTTTTAGGGTATTATGGTTTTGAGACCAAAGTGTTTACATTGTAAAATATGCCTTGGAAACAATAAAGCCCATCATTAGCAATTTTATCACATAGGATTTTCCACAAATGATTGTTTTCTATCTGATTGGATACACATTATTGACATGTGCTATCATATGCAAATAATCATCGATAATTTCACGATCAAGGTTTAATTTCTGTATTTAGCTGTGAAAACAAGACAATAATTAAGTTATTGCTTAGGTTTTGTGCATAAAAGTTATTTAAATTATTTTATGGAATATGCAAATTTTATTTCCTCACAACAACATTATATAAGATTGAGTGGGTCACACAGTACGTTGAAATTGTGAGAGCACAACAATTGCTCATTCATAACTCCTTATGTTAAAATCCAGGTGTGCAGAAAATGTTTTTCCCTCCAACCTTTGCCCCAATCTGTACGAAAATTTCCCAAACTTTAACAATATATGTATAAGCTTAGATAAAAATTAATTTCGCATCACAACTGACATACCACAGTAAAATAGAAGTCAAAAGTGTTGCATTAAATACTCCGCAAATATTTAATCAGCAAATACTCATACGTTGAGGAGAAAGAGTCCAGAAAATTGAGAACTGCTAGAGAATTGATTGAATATAAACTAACAGTATGCAATATTTTATTACATAGAATATACACGTAGAAACATTACTACTGTTTGACTCATTAAATATGACTACATAAGCACCCCAGTAACGATTCCTGTTCACAAGTAGCGAATAGCTTCTAACGGAAAAGCAAAAAATGAATTGATAATCATTGTAAAAAGAAAAAATAATTAGAATTTAGGATGTATGCTTTTCGATTCTGTTTTATTTTTCAGAAAACATTTTCAATCTTGCGGAATACTTTGTATTGAATCAGCAAAATTTCCCCAAACAACAAAAATTTCCCCCGATCTAGGATCGTCAGATCGGACATATTCTGCACCCCTGTTAAAATCTTTCCAACCTTGGGGTAAAACTTCAGAGGAAGTTTATTATTGAAGAGAATTCTCCACAAGCCTCATTCAGGTGGGTCAATTAACTAGGGGTTAATTAAACAGGGTTTTTTTAGGAGTTCAAAGTGATTTACCTCTCTTCACGAATCCCCTGATTCTAAGAAATGTAAAAGTAGGTGTACAATGTTCAAATAGAGAATGACATTAAAATGATTTTTGAAAAAACCTGGGTTTTTGATCAAAAACCCAGGCAGGCTGGGCTTTTTCAAAAAAAAAACGGTTTTTTCAAACCCTGCAATTAACCCCCCTGACCCTTCTTGTAGCTGCTTTCAGTAATTTATTGTTAATTATTGATTACTGATGTTAATATGAATTATGCAAAACATTTTTTGGCTAAAAACAATAAATAAAGTTTGACCCTCATTGCAGTTTAGCAGTGTATCCCAAAAGGTAAAAAATTTGCCTTTATTAAACAGTTCATTCTAGACTATTATGAAAAGTGGGGGCATTGGAGGAAAGGCTCTATTTTTTTAGATTTTATGTTATTCTACATTTAAAAATGCCTCCACACACCTCCGAAGATTTCACTCCTAAATAACGTTTAAAGAGAAAAATTAAGTGACTAGAGTTTTCTAATGTGTATATTGGCTAAAAACTCAGAATTCTAGTGCATTCCTGAACTCAACTATCCTGGATATACAGTAACTATACAGTAGTGCTGGGTTTTGAAATTTAGTGGTGTACTCAAACACGCAGTCTAGGTGGTATGTCAAGAAGATTAAAATTTCAAAACTGAACGCTGCAAAAAGTGATTAAAACTTTTAAATTGGAAATATTCGAATGAAGTATCAACTTTTAAGTTTGCCTATTAACCACGGGTGAATTCCACTGGTAGTTTATCTGCAAAAAAAAAAATGAGTGCCAAGAAAGAGCGTAAACATTATTCCAACTGTATTTTAATGAGGACAACATAAATGAGAATCATGAGTTACAGAAAGATAATAGTCTTGTTTGTTCTTGAGTATTGCTAAAAATGGAATTCACAAAATTCCATGAACTTTCAAATGTGTAGTACTGTTGTTTTATTATGACAAATATAGCGTCAAAAGAGCTTAGAAATGTACAAAATTATTTGTCTTTATGATTTTCAGAGTTGGATTGCCTAGAAAAATAATATTTATTCTGCATTTTGGTTTTTCCGAATTCTCCTCCCCCCTCCCTACCCCGTTAAAGTTAAAACACCAATCACCACTTTTGAGTTTAGATATTGTAATAAAATTTTATAGCTTTCTCTTCAATTCAATAATATAATATTTGAGAGTTATATTTAGTTTTCTTTAACTATCTCTTCTGTTATTTAGAGAATTTGGGAGAAAAATTTAGGAGATGAAAATAGGGAGATTTTCCTCTTTTCTTTGTTTTTTGCTTACTTGCAATACGCAATCACCCCACACACATTTTGGGAATATACATGTACATATATACCAGAGACGTGCCGTCTGGGTAGGCAAGGTAGGCAGTGCCTACCCATGAAGAAAACATACCAATTTTTTAATTTCATAAAATGACATACAATGCGCTGATTAGAAAATATAAAGGCATTAAACAGCGAAATAGTAGAAAAACACGGAAATTTTCATTTTTCTTCCTTAAAAAAGCATTGACTACCGCTGCTTTTCGACCACTGTATCTACACCATGCATTGTCTCAGGAGGTGCACGTGCCCCGCACTTTTCTCCCCTAATGTTCGAAAAGCGGCGACGAAAGGCTGTCCGAAAAGTGCCTTTGCGGTTTCTTCTGTTCTCCGACGAAACTTGACTGCGTCATGCGCAGAACCATGCGTGTGGAGTCTGTGACTTTTCTACGTTCTAGACGTCTTGTACGCCGTCTTTCATACAGTACTGTTGAATACTTGCAGTTTGCTATCTCCATTTTGTGTTTTCTTTTTCATGAAATATAATAATTTTCAAATGTTTTGTGTTTTTTTGTATCCCGCTTTTAAGTAAGATTAAGTTGAAACTGTATCCAATATGAATATGAGATAGTTTATAAATTATATACATATATGCAGGAGAATATTCCTGCATATATGTATATAATTTGTATAATAAGTAAACATCTTTCATATTCACATTGTTTTATTGTTTTTTACATTTTATGCGTTTTTAATGCTATATATTATTCCACAAATCTTCGCATCTGCCTACCCTAGGCATTCATTGACGGCACGTGCCTGATATATACTATTACATAGTGTGTCCACGTTTAACATGCAAGACCTTTATTTTCTCAATCGTTAGCCTTAGATGCATATTTCCAACTGCATAAGTTTCCAAATAAAGTGCAGAGTTAAGATCTGAGACCGCTTGCCTGATTATCCTGAGTTATCTCGCTGGCTCGTATAAGTTGCCGGTAATTATTATCCCGAGAAAACTCGGGTGAAGCAAAATGATTTTACATCAGTAAAAAAAAATTCAACTTGGAGCCTGCATATTTTGTTGTTTCATTTTCTTGTATTTAAAAATCAAATTTAAAAAAATGATTTTTTTTTTTTTTTGCAATTTTTTCCAAAAAAATTTGCGAAGGAAGCAGTTAATAAAGTGAAGAGAGAAAAAAAAACTAACTGTATGATGGTCCCCAAGTCCCCTAAATTGCATTTAGAAAAATAATCTCCATTAAAAATAATACCAACGCAAAACATGTCCAACCTAAGCTTAAGGAGGTATTCAACTTCAAAATTTTAGGGGACTGCAGAAGCTTTGATTGGAACCTACCGCCCTTTCAGAAGAATAACATATTGTCAAAGTAAAAAAAAAAACAAAATATTTATGTTTTTCACTGCTATTAAAAATTAAATGAGATTGTTAACTATGATGATATTAAGCATTTTTACAAAATCTTATACGATTTGAAAAAACACTCTGTGCACACATACAATATTAAAACTCTTGTTTGCTGCTACATTTCTTCCCAAAATGTCAGTGAATATTGGTAGTACTACTGTCAATTTTTTTGTGTTGGTATTATTCTTCAACAGAGATTAAGAAGTGTGGGGGGGGGGGGGGGGGTGCTGTTTTCAAAAAATCAAGGCTCCTATTATTTAAGCACACCTAATTTATATTTGATAATAAATTGTCTTTCATAAACAAACAAGACACATTTCATACATTCGAATAGTTTCAAATAGTTTCTAGTCAAAAACAATAGAATGGCATCTTAACATTTTTGCTCGATGAATATTATTAGCAATTATCGGAAAATCACCGAAAATTCGAAAAAAGAAAATACCGAAAGTGAGAAGACAAAAGCGTAATTAAAAATATTTTATTTCCGGTATTTTCGACCATGAAAATGCCAGAAACGATCATGAAAATACCGGAAATCCGGTAAAATACCGGAACACAATCACCCCTGTTTTGAGCTGGTGATGAGCAATTATCTTTAAAAAAATATTTTAAGGCGAAAGCAAAAGTCTAACAGAATTGCTATTTGTTGTGCGAAAGCATTTATAAAGCAATGAAAGTTGCATTTGTTACATTTCATTTATTTGTCTCCTAACTAAGGGGAATAAGCATCAAAAGTGAGAAAAATTCGATTCTCATATCGAATGCAAATAAGGTAAACACTTAGAATTTACATCTGAACATTTCTATTTGATGAATATTATTAATAATTATCGGCATAATCATCGAAAATTCGAAAAAGAAAAAAAATCCGGAGGTGGGAAGATAAAAGCATAATTAAAAATATTTTACTTCCGGTATTTTCGAATATGAAAATACCGGAATCTATCATGAAAATACCGGAAATCCGGTAAAATACCGGAACACAATCACCCCTGATCTTTAGCATAACTTCAACCGGCTGTGGTGAATTTAAGCGGGACAAACTTTCTTTTGCATTTAAAACCGTATAACTGTATGCACTTTACAATCAGCAGAATTGCAGATCAACATGATGAAAAATAAAGCAGTATAACAACCAAGACCATGAGAGACGATAAACTTAGGCAGTACAGTTAGGGACTGGCAAAAAGTAGCCAAGCATGAATGGATGTAACGTGAGAGCTTGCGCCAACACAGTGAGCAAAGGGCTCTTAATTTTAACTGATCCTTGTGTCTATTTACACATGTTCATCTATTTAAAAGATTTATTTTTTTTCCCTCCCAGTCATGATAAGATTGAATAATTTCAGTTGAAAGCTGAAATCGTTCAAAGGGCACATTTGTGAAACAAACAACATGAGTTTTACTCTTCTGTGCCAAAATGTTCAGTTTCTAAGTTGAATTTTTAAACTGTTGTTTGCTTTTTTTTTAATCTGTAAATGTTTTGAAGTTTAAATTCATTTCCCTCTATCGTTTCAGGTGCATGAAAATATTACAGAAAATAGTTTCTTTATAAAATACGATTCAGTATTTATTGGAACAAGAAATGGCGAGCAAAAGGCCAGATTCTGTAGAAGAACTTTATGGACCTCTTTCAACTAAATCGTGTTTGAAACGAAAGCCTAACGAAGAAGACCGGCAGTGGCTGAAAAAAGAACTTTCAGATGAGAAATTTATTGGCTTGCATTTGCAGTTATCTGATTCTACTCCAGATGAGATTAGATTTGGACCCACTTTCAATGGTTTAATCAACTGCGAGAAATTCTTCAACGCTCAAAATAAGGTAGAGCATTTACTATCCAACTTGCAACTAACCAGCGAGCAGTCTGACGAGATATTTGCAATGACTGTTGGCCAAAGAGGCAATTGGCTGTGGGAAGCTTATTGCCTGGGCAGGTTGATGGCGAACAGTTTTGGTCTTATTTTCAAGGCACTAGAAAAACAAAATATCACCCCTACCCTAATCAATTCTTTGAAAGATGACTGTTTCGACAAAGCCAGTACATTGAACGTGAATCATAAAAAAACAGCACTGTCGCTGTTCTCCGAAATAACAAATCTTCCTGTGAAGCAGTGTGGTATATACTTGCATGAATCTGGAGCTCTTGGATGCTCTCCTGATGGACTGACAGAGGATGGTATTGTGGAAGTAAAATGTCCTTATTCGAATGACAATGGAAAAAATCTTCTGAATGAACTAGCATCTGATTCGTGGTACATGACGCCAAGAGAGATAACGACTAATAGTGTCAGTTATTCTCGTGGTGGGCAAGTAGTGCATTTGTTCAGTAAAGATGACATTGTTTTCAATTTGAAACATAGGCATGGATTTTGTTATTACCACCAAATACAAGGCACATTACATTTACTGAATTATGACACATGTTATTTTATATTATCCACTCCTGTAACGACTCTAATCGTTCCAATGCAAAAAGACCCGAGTTGGAGTGAAAATATTGATATTTTACTAGACTTCTACAGAAGTATATTTATTTTTTCTTTGTTAAAAGAATTTACTTCTTGATTCTCATGTTTTATGTTTATTCTAATTTGGAATAATAAAAATGTATATAATGCAATTTTTACAAGCATGCAGATCTTATTGAATGAGTTAAAATAATACAGATTTTGATTCTTCCATCCATCATGCTTATCTATTGAAAACACATAAGTTAACACTTTTACTCCCCTTTTATTACAAGCATGAAGAGTGAGCTATTAGTAATTGACCAGTGGAGTACAAAAAGTGAAATAAGAATAAAAAATTAGGTATTCTTTATCTGATTGCGAGGACAAATTTTGAGCAGCTCGCAAAATGCTCTGTTACAATTTAGAGTAGGGTCTGATGGGTGAAACTGGTCATAAAATTTCAAGTGAATAAGCGAGACTCAACTTATCTAATAAACTTCGATGCGGCTGCTATGTATACCCACAAGAGGATGCATCTAAAAGTTTCAAGTTCATTCTCATTTTCCTTTAATTTCAAGAATGTTATAGGGAGTTACATACCACATTCAAATGGTACAGGGGGTTGCCCAAATTAGACGTAAGGTTGAAAATGTTGCCACGCTTGACGACATTTAGTGATTTCTCGTAAAATTTGAGTCGGAAATATGTCGCCAAAAACGATGCAACTTGGCGATATTTATTAAATTTCTCACCAATCATATGTATGATTTTACTTGTAGGACGTATTTTATTATCACCTGTACGATCGTACTACTTCGGCATTACACTCAAGATCTTCAAAATCGTAAAGGTAAGTTTTTCCTGAATACTTTTCTATTATATTTCAATCATGTTGCAATTAGCCTCAAATATTTTCCAAAAATATTTTTTATGTGTATTTAGTTCAGAGAATGGACGGCTTCGGTAGGGGGAAATTACTCCGGTAAAATGACATTTAAAATATGATTTTTACCATAATATTTTCAAATCACAAAATTTTGGTATAAAATGTATTACATTTTATAAATGATTGGTAAATTTACTCTTTTTTTATATTAATGTCATTTTGCAGATGTCCATGATGTCTAGTGGGAGAAGACTGAAGTTCTCACTCAAGAGGAAATCCTGCAGTTGTTAGCATCTGATTCTAAAATGAGTGATCTATCTGAAGAGGATGATACAGTTTCCAATAAAACATATGTATCCAGAGCTTTGGAAGGAGAATCCAATTCTAATGAGGATCAAATAATCCAGGATCTAACTTCTCCAACAACATCATCTGCATCCATTCCCCAATATATCACATCAAGCCCTTCTGCAGCATCTGTAAAAGTATCGAAGAAAAAAAAGGTGAAGCAAATCAGTGGCTTTATACCGAATTTGATGCTGTTCTTCATCCTGGACCATTTGATACTACTCAGCAACAAGTATTTTCCTTTTTATTATATTTGTAAAAAAGCATTTTAAGATGGAATTCATCTTGCAAGTGAAGAATTTTCAGGAAAATTTACGAAGTCCTTTTGCAATGATTCAATTCCAATGAAATATAGAGATGGAATGAAAATATATATATTTCGTACATAGCACTTTCTTTTCTATCATTCATAATTCTTTTCAGGAAACAATGAAGCTCAATATTTTATAAAAATGCTCTTGAAGTTGTTGAAATTATAGACCTTTAGGATAAAAGTTCGAAGCATGTATGTTTATTATATACGTTTTAGTGAAATGGCTTCTTGAAATCTCGAAGCACGTGTATGTACTATTTTTCGAACGTTTTACTAAACATGTGACTTTGCTTCTGTTATTTATCTTGCATTTTTCTGCACAGAGTTATGCATTGATATTTTGCAACAATTTCGTTCACATGCAATTTGGTATTTTTCCATAATGATCGATTGGCTTTTCAATTGTTTAGGCAAAAATAATGCATAGGGGTACGTCCACCGTTACTCTTGTGACCATCAGAGAAAATTTTTGTGATTGCTTCCAGTTATTGTGTTACATAATGCATTTAGGTTAAAATTATTAATTATTTCAGAAAGACACATGTGTTTTGCTTAATAAAACATATTTAAATCATAATTTAAAATTTTACTTTCTAAGGTGGTTAATTAAACTTTTGTTACTCTTGTGACCACTGGAAAAGGCAAATTTGAAATTTTAAGTTTGAGCTAAAAATCCTGTGAATTGTACAGGAATAATAGATTGAAATTCAGAGATTATCAGAGGTATTATAACTCTTTAAAAGGAGAGTAATATAAAAGTAATCTGATTACAAGTTAATCAATTATACTGGCTTTAGTAAAAAACAGTGTTTCTCTTGTGACGTTACTTTTGTGACAATTTGTCCAAAACAGAAGTTCTAGACAAATGTAAAGTTTGATATACCTTTTAAAACACTAAATTTATGTTTTGATACATTTATTTTCATATGAAAGAAATTTTTAACATTTATTACATTTAAAAGACCAAGAAAATCTTAATGAATAATGAAAAAACAATTAGATTTTATAAAATCCTCGAGAGTTAATCAAGGTAGGAGCATCAACATTAGCTATTATTTCATCTTTCTTATGCCAAATACTGTGTTCATCAGGTTCAAATTTGAACATCCCTTTTATCTTTGTTGGGACCAAACACTTAATTTGATAGTCCTTATTTATTATTGCAGTTATCAGGCTATGAAAATGTGCACCATCTTATATTACAGTTACTCATTGGCCACATTGCAGGTTCTCATTCTTTGCTCCTGAGCAGAGTAAAGTTTCATTGTCATCGTCAGTAATGTCACTTGCTCCATCAATATTTTCTGTACCAAACACTTATTTTGTGAACAAGTGATGTTGCGGATAAGGCTTGTAGCAGAGTGCATTGTGCCTTGCGTCAATAAAATGTATCTTCTGAGTGCCTTTCACACTTTTCACTTTTTCCCACTGAGCTAATACATGTTCTTTGACCTTTTCTATTTCCTCATCTAAAACGTGAATATTATTGACTTTAGTTTTTCCATAAATGAGCTTTGTAAAGTCTGCAGCATTCCTTACAATCGCTTTTTTAGCCCGCACTTCACTCCAAACGTATCTTTTCACGATAGCACCAATTCCATCAATAGCTCCTTTTCCGTGAGCAGTTGAAAAGAACGTTTAAGTAAACTTGTTTAGATTATAATCTGATTTAATCATTGACATGTTAGAAAAATTATATATTTGCTTAAACTGCCCATCAGAAAAAATGCTTATATTTTTAACAGATGGGTTGCCTTGAAGGTGGTCATCCAAAATTTTCGGCAGAAATGCATTTACAGAAAATCTGTAATGTGTTATGTTATCGGAAACAACAGCATAGGATTTCACTTAATCACTTTCATACCATATGACTGCTGTAAAAACTGTGACTTGAGGATTTGACCGGTGTGCAGAGCACACTGGATTTCGTCTTGATATAAGCAGGTATAATTTTCTGCGAAATCCACCTGTAACACAATACTCTCAGTATTTGTGTTTCTCTTTGAATAATCAAAATATGCCTGAGTTGAGGACTGAGTGAAGGAATGCAGCAGAAAAGGGTACAGTCGATTACGTAAATCATGCAAAGCATTAATGATGTTTTCTGTCCCAAATAAAACTCAATTAGAAATTATTTCAAAAATTATGCTGTATAAAAATATTAATTTTTTCAAAGTGATTTACTCAAAATAAGAATTAATCACTGACCAAGCCAAATTAAGAGTTAATGAGTGATTAAATGTATAATTAAAAGTACTCCAGAATTATTCTGACCTAAATGCAACAACTCAACTTGAAGGATTAGTTTAGGTTTTTATTTTGAGACTATTTAGTTGTTTTTGTTTTGATATTATTTAGTAAACAACCTAATCAGAAAAAAATGTTACTCTTGTGTCAGTCAATTGTTACTCTTGTGACATCATCCTAGGGCCTAATCTATGGATTACAAAAATGAAATATCTAGGGTAAAATGTTTCTGATATTATTAAATCAGAGAATATGAAGTTTAAAGTAAAAATTTTGAATAGTTTTTTCAAAATTAAAACTTTTAGATGTATTTGTTACTCTTGTGACATGCATATATCAACTACTAATTAGGCACTTATAATTCAGATAAATTAATGATACAAATGTTTTAACTGTGTACATATGACAGATAAGATTATACTCTTCTAAATTAAATACAAAGTTCTTTAATTTTCTGAACAAAAGGGGGAACCCTAGCCAGTTTTATAGAATCAACATTTTAAGCTTTTGCGTAAAAGAAGTTGATTAGCCCTAACTACCATTAAATTGGCTTTGAAGATTTGTTTCTATGGAAATGTAAGCAGGGGTGATTGTGAGTTCATGAAAAAATACCTGAAAGTTTTGAAAAGAAAATGTGTGTGTGTGGGGGGGGGGGGTGCTTTTTTCAAAAACCAAGGCCCCTATTATTTAAGCACACCTAATTTTATAATTATACGTATTTCAAAATAAATTGCCTTTCATAAACAAACAAAACATTTCATACATTCGAATAGTTTCAAATAGTTTTTAGTTAAAAAAAAATAGAATTTCATCTTAACATTTTTGTTCGATGAATATTATTAGTAATTATCGGAAAATCACCGAAAATTCGAAAAATAATAAAAATACTTAAGGTGGAAAGACAAAAGCATTTTATTTTCGGTATTTTCGAGCATGAAATTACCAGAATCAATCATGAAAATACCGGAAATCCGGTAAAATACCGGAACACAATCACCCCTGTGTAAGTTACATTTTTGGAAACATCAATTTTTGAGGATTAAAATGATGTATAACACTTGAGTTTTCCTGAAAAAAAAAAAAAAATTCAGAAAAAAGTTTCCTTTGCTGTGGACGTACCCATAGCTGATGTCTTTTTGATATAATAAGTATTTTGTCCTAGAATTAAAATTATAAGCTCCGTTTAACTTATGTCAGTCTCAGCTTAAAGTATGTCCGTTTTATTTATTTATTTTATTTACTAATTTCATTTTATTTATTGTTTATTTATTTTTTTTAATTACCTCTTTTAGATTATTACTTCCAGCAGCATTCCCAATATTAATTATTTTCCTCCTTTTTTTTTTCTTTCCAGAATTTAGAGCCTGCACAAACACCATTCAAGTATTTTTGCCAATACTTTTGAGGAGTTTTTCGTTGATACTGCTGGTTTTAGTAACCAATATTCTTTGACTAAGTCAGGCAAGTTGTTGAAAACAAATGCCCAAGAACTTAAGCTATTTTTTGCTGCAAACTCAAACATGGGATGTGTATTCTTTCCTCAATTAATAATATACTAGCAAATTCCATACAAATATGCTCCAGTAGCTGATTTGCTGTTACGAGACAGATTTTTGTCTCTGAGGAATTATTTTCACATCGTTGATGTTAATAATCCTCCTGCTACTGCAACTGAAAACAAGTAATGGAAGGTTCAACCTGTTGTGGATTCCGTTTGGGAAATTTGTTTAAATTTAGCTCTGGATCATTGAACATATTCCATAGATAAGCAAATGATAAGCTTCCATAGTTCCATAGATAAGCTTTTACCTGTCATTACCAGTGGCGTGCGGAGCAATATTTTACAGGGGACCAGTTGTTCACATTAAACCACATTTATATTTTTTATGTTATTGTGAAGTACTGAAATCTGGTAAATGTTGATATTCTCCACTTTCGGTCTTTCGCAGTTACATATATAACAAATTAAATTTTAAAGCCATTCAATTTGCATTAAATACTTCGAAAACCTAATCATATTACTGAATTTTTCAAAGGTAACATAAACAATAACTTACAATTAACAAACCATTTTATTGAGATTAAATGAAAAATGCAAAATACCAAATGAATCAAGCTGCAAACAAAACCCCATATGCATTGTGTTTTTAAATAAACCTGTAATTTAACAGAAAACGCTACTTGAGCTTGACTTGAGAAGAAAAAAAAGTGAGAAAATGTTTTTAAAAAGCTGAAAATATACTGAACTGTTTGACTAGCAAAAGTATATTTTTGTTGCTTTATTTGCCATTTTATAACAAAATTATTAATTCCAAAGACTTTTATTTACGAGCAGTAAAAAAATAAATAAATAACAAAAACAATAAATGAAATGCTGGAGCTCTCGGCACCTATTCAAAAAAGAGAGAAAAGGAAACGTTTTCATTAGTTTCTTCTAACACTTACAGCAATTTTCGCCGGAGCTCCGGGCCAATCAGTTGAACTGCGCATGCTCCACGCGACGTCCAGCAGAGGACTAGGTTCTACAACCGAGTCCCCTTCCATAAATGAAAATTAAAGGTAGAACGAGGAAAATAACTTTTAGATGTCGGTTTGCTGGTCCTAAAACTCATTTTGAAACCTCGTCAAAAGGCCCTAAAAGAAGTATCGTCAGATTGTTTGGTAAAGGTGTTAACTAATCAAATATAAACTATCGAGCGAACGCCAATGTTCGGGCAAGCTATACTGACTTGAAGTGACTTGAAGGGAACAGGTTTCTGTCTACTGGTCCCTCGCTCGAACGAGTCGGGGCGAGCGACGCAAACTGGGGAGAAACAGAAACAGGAGACTCTTTGAAGAGAGGGGGGAAAAAATCACCTTAATCCTTTCAAATACAAAACAAATGTCTTAGTTTGGACAATTTTTTTAAATTTTTTGATTGGTCGATTATTTAAGGGACTAGCCTAGTCCCTCTGGTCCATGGACGGCACGCTACTGGTCATTACTCTGAAACAATATGTTAAAAATAAGCCTAGATCTGTTGGGTAGAAAAATTTTATGCTATGCACTTCTGCAGGTCTAGTTCTGGATTTTGAGATATACCAAGGAAAATCTACTAATGTAGGCGATGCAGAACTTGGACTTGGTTGGTTTAGACTTTACCACAAAAAAGTTTCGTTTATTTTGACAAATATTTCACAACAATACCTATGTTAGAGAAACTAAATGAAATTTCTATGTATGGTACTGGCACTATATTATCTAATTGCGTCAGTGGCATAAAACTGACCAATATGGACAAAGAAGAACGAAGAAAAAGTATTGAGCTCGTATCATGAAACTAAATAATTGTAATTCTCGAATGGAAAGACAACAAGGTGATTATGGCTTCAAATTGCTCTGGAATTGAGCCAGAAGAAAAAGTTAAACGATGGTCAAAGAAGGACCGTCAATATATTGAGGTGCAATGTTCTTCTGTTGCTAAAAAATATAATCAAAGTGCGGGTGGGGTAAATATTTGTGACTAGCAATTGGAATATTATAGGACTTAGTTTAAAACAGGAAAATGAACTTTGAAAGTCATTTTACATTTCATTAACTTGGCTAAATTCTTGGTTGCAGTACACCAGGGATGCAGTGGCAAATAATATTGTGCCTAAAAATCGAAAGGATTTGCTGTTATTCAAAATGGAAATAGCTGAAGCCCTTAACTCAACAACCTCTAGTAAAAGGAAGGTTTTGAGTGAGGACGAATCTGAGGAAAACCAACCTCCTCCGATTAAAAAGTCAAAGTATTAAAGTCCTCTGCCAAAATTTCTTGAGAAGACAAGCGATTTGATGGATATGATCACTGTCCAATTTGTGATGATATCTCATGGCCACGTAAGTGCTGAAACAATAACTGCGCAAGCAGTTCAAAAACGCATAGTGAAAAATGAAATGTTAACTTATGATTATCCAAAAGTAAAACATGTTTCAAAGATTTTCACTGTAAATTGGTCAAATTGTGGATAAAAGATTAATAAATGTTTGAATTATTTAGTTGCTACTATTTACAAGTAAAGTGTTCACAAAAAAACCAACTTCATGCAGGTGCCTCTTTAAGCTTCTTTAACTCCAAGAAAGCCTAACCAGCACGATTGTGCGGGGGCTCCCGTCACTACTGGGTGGTACTAGTTTTTTATTTATTTTTCCCAGGTTAATTGTTATCTGTAACTAGTTATAAATCAAAATGCAGCACAATTTTAGCAAGAAAATAATTCAGGTCTTAATGGGTTAAATTGTTCTAAAATATTTTCTAAAGTAAATACAACTAGATGCTAATGAGTAAGTTTTCTTGAGGCATATTGGAAACTTCCTGCACAGTCAATCTGTTCAAAATTGTAATCAACAAAATTTCCCAATGGAGTTAAAAGAGATGTTCAAATTTTAAAGTGTTTCATGAAGGTAAAAAAGGATTTCTTTCATATAAATCAAACATTGCCAATAATAAAATTTCAAACTTAGAATGTAATTCCTAATATATTTCTAATCTCTATTTTTAACATAATTACCCTCTTTCGAACATTTATTTATAAGCTACAGCCATTTATTTGAAGTATGACCACTTTACCTCACTAGACCCTACTAACTAATCACGGAACATTTACAAAGTCATCGAGAAAAACACTTTTAATACTAGCGAAAAGTTGAGAGAACAAACATTTAATCGTATTACTTAAAGTTAAATTTAATTTTACAGGTTTATTCATTGAGATATGCAGATTATTCATGTTTCTACCAAGTGAAAAAAATCATTTAATAACTCACTGTGTTACTAATAGAAAAAAAGACGAAAATGAATCAACTGATGTTGGATTTAAGCTTTTTTCTCAAAACCAGTGACAACAGACATTTTTGTTTTTGATACAATCTAAGAACTTATACTCAGAAAACATGTTTTTCCCAGTAATTGACTAGTGCAGTTAATTTATAAATGCTCTTGGTAAACTATAAGTGGTACAACTATTTTTATTTCCTGTACTTTTAAAAATAAACTATCAAGAAAAATGACTTTAAATAAAACGATTTTAATGCTGTTTAAATGTACAACAAAAGTCCATCATGAAATTTTAGTGCATTGCACATTATTTTACAACATTTTCTGCCATTTTATTTCTTTACACTTTTTATTCATTTCAACATTGAAATCCAGAATTTATCTGAACAGTCAGGCTGCATAAGTGGAATCCACATAGAAATGGGATTGGGTCACCTGCAAATATGACTCATATAATTCATAATCAGATGGAACTCTGTCACCTTCCTATATCTTCTGTACTCATTGGAATCTCATAGTCTCCACCCATGGCACAAGAGAGCAAGCTCCGGATGTTCCGGTCTTCCTCGTTGACTCCAAACACATAGCCGTTTGCCCTGTCTGCTGCACGCACAATTTTTTTCAGGCTATCTTTGCTCTGGAAAAGAGATTGCATTAAATGAGAGAGGTAGCCACACTAGCTGCCTGGTTCACCAGAAGTCATGAGTTGAAAGTGAAATTTTGAAGTAATTTAAGTTGATTGCCATACCAATTAAGTAAATAGATTAATTTTCACTGATATAACTTATTTCAATATGAAATATTAAATACATATATTCTGTCAACATCAAAAAAAAAAAAACAAAGACAAAGCTTTTAATTTGGAAAATGTTGAAGTAGCATAGTGTTTGGAAGTATTGCCCTGTGTAACGATAAACTCTGGCTTTCTTTCAGGGCTGTAACCAGACAACCTTCAGGGCTGTAACAGCTCAAAGAAATAAATGAGAGAACTCGAAATAATGCTTCTTAAATTTACATTTTCACAACAGTTGTAGGATATGTGAAACATTGAGACAGGCACTTTCAATTTGAAGAATTTTGATGTTTTTGTTAGATTCAAGAATTCAAAATTTGAAGTTAAGCGCAGTATTGTTTCGTAAAAATGGGTTTTTGTCACAACTACAATAAAAATAACTACTGCTAGATAAAGCACCGAGTTTGTACAATTCTTCAATAACAACTTCATTTTTCAGGTGAAATAAAACAATAAATACATAATGAAATAGCAATTATATTTTTTCAGTAAAAGAGTGCAATAAATATTGTGTAAAAATTTTGGAGGGGGTTTGAACCCTAAAAATCCACCCCTTAAATACAGACCTGCTTTCTTTTACTGATGTAACTGTCAAATTAAAATGTTCATATTCATGACAAAGCTAATATCTTTGTATACAGTGGAATCAGTAACTTGAAACCACCCGAAGGAGACAGAAAAATATCGAACTAAGCGGCTGTCAACTTACCCAGGAACTAATTTCAACTCTTAAAGTGTTTTCTGTATTGCTTATTTACCGTGCTTACCGTTCACATTATAAAAAAAAATTAGAAAATGATTTTTCCTTTCTTTTTTCATTGAAAAGTGCATTACAAAATAAATAGGGCAATGCTGAATACTTTATTAGGAATAAATCTTCAATATTTCAAAAGAAATAAAAGCTTTCCTTGTCAATCAGGTCCAGGGATTCCCAAAGTGATCCTCAGGGTCCCTGAAAGTTTGAAAGGGTTTGGAGGTCCATGAACCAGGATCAATTAGTTGCAAAAAATCTGAGTCACAGAATTCATAAAACGCTACAATTTTTAATAAATGCTAAAAAGAAAAATTCATAACAATGCATTAAAATTCTAAATTAGTTGTCTGAAGAAAATGATGAAAAAATAAATTACTTTTTTATTGAAGTATGCTGGTTTTCAAAAGGATCATGCTTAACGAGGTTTTTATTGTTATTTTTGAAAAAACTTTTTGTCAATGATTAAGAGCTTTTGGATGGAAAAGATCCCGGTTAAAAAGATTATGTACTCAAATGAATCCAGATATTGCCATTAATATAAACCAGATATTTATTCTTTAAATTTATTAAGGTTTAATGAATCTTGCGTTCGGCAATTAAATATCCACACAGACTTTTTGATAATACAGTACAGTTCAGAGAGGGGTGGAGAATATTTCTGGTTTCAGAAAGACAACCTATCCCTACCTTATGAAATATCGCAAGGCAGTTTTTGAAAGCATATACCTTGTTTAAAAATATTTGAGTTCAGTCACTAATTTTCTCACAAAGACAAGAAACAGATTGGCAATCACCGATCGGAGGATTTAAAGTTATAAAAATCACACATCTAAAGCCAAATATTTAAAATTCGCTGTTGAATCACGAAATTCACACTTCTCACTAAAAAGTCTTTTTTTACTTTTATGTCTGCTATATGTAAGAATATTAGCTCATTAATGTTTTGCGCCATTATTATTCTGAAGGTAGGAAAAAAAATTTTAATTTTAGTTTTTTACTCTGCAGTAAAACTGTCAAACTGAATAGTTAAGAAAGTTGTCAGACATTTAAAAAGTTTGATTGTTGTTTAAAACATCAACAATAAAAGAGCCCTCATATTATTCGGTAAATTTCTGATTCATCTTGTTATATTTCCATACATCTTGCTTTCATCTGGTTGTTTTAAAACATCTATAATGGAATGTAACCATCTAATTTTCAGTTTTGGAACAGTACAGTTCAATTATTACAATGCCTGTCTAGTTTTAGATCGACCCCTAAGAAGAGGGTCCACGAGAAACTGGAAAACTCGTCAAGGGGTCCACAAAACAAAAAAGTTTGGGAACCCCTGATCAGGTCTGTTAAAGAGAAAAGCCCAGGTCACACTTGTTTTAAAACATCATGTTGCCTTGTTTCTCTAGGAAATTGATATGGATGCATTTCTATAAACCTTTCCTTGCACCAGCAGTAGAAAGTGTAGTGTCTGAGAGAAGTATAGTGTAGGGTGAGAGAGTATTTATTTTTTTTATCACAAAAGAGTTTTCAAAAAGGTATATCTTATGCAGCACAAAAGTAAACAATTTTGGTTAGAATGATACTAGCGTTTGATGTGAATACAACCAGGAGTGTCGTTCTTCGAATTTCTCAAGCAGGCAAAAACTTAAAACTGCCGGCTTTAACCTTTTAACTGTCATGCCCGAGATAGTCTCGGGCACAGCTGGTTTTCGAAAATGTCACGACCGAGTATTACTCGGGGTATTTTTTTTTTTTTTTTGAGTGCATTGTATTGTTATACCCGAATATACAGGGTGTTCACTCCTATCGTGGACCAATAGCTAATTTCTTAACCGTTAGAGATAAGCATATAGTTCATTTAGGAAAAAATCTCCAAATTACGAAAGGAATTTTGGGTCTATTCAATGTTTTTCAAAAAATCAAATTTTGATAGAGTTACGAAATTTAGATTTTTATACAGCTCCCCAGTCCTATCAATCATATTTAGTAAAACATTCTTGACACTGTAATGTTTAAAACTAAAAAAAAATTACTGTTCTACGACAAAAATTGACCGAGTTATGACGTTTTGAAAAATCAAGATTTTGCATTATTTCATGACGTCATCGAGAGATTGCTTAAGGAACCGTATGCGAAATCCTTCAAAATCTTGATTTTTCAAAACGTCATAGTCATAACTCGGTCAATTTTTGTCGTAGAACAGTGATTTTTTTTAGTTTTAGCTGTTACAGTGACTGGGGGGCTGTATAAAAATCTAAATTTTGTAACTCTTTCAAAATTTGATTTTTTGAAAAACATTGAATAGACCCAAAATTCCTTTCGTAATTTAGAGATTTTTTCCTAAATGAACTATATACTTATCTCTAACGGTTAAAAAATTAGCTATTGGTCCACGATAGGAGTGGACACCCTGTATATCGGGAGACGTTTATTTCGGCTTCATCTCTTTGTCAAACCCGACTGTTTCTCGGGTTTGTGCTTGGAAAAGTGTTAAAAATCAAAATAACTTGACAGTTAAAGGGTTAACCATGTTTCTACACATTTTATATCAAGGGGGGAAAAACAGAATCATGGTCAATTTGCTTCCTCCAGAAGTGGCCACTAGAGGACAAGGGCTTGTACTTCTTAGATCCAACACTGGTTGAAACCATAGCAGTTGAGGGTTTTATTGAATTTTTGTTTAGCAAAAACAATTACGATTAGCATAAACTTTTTTTATAGTTTAAAAGTTAAGAAAAAAACTTAATTACCTTGATTGTTATTACGTGGAAAGAGACCATACTGTAATTTTCAATCACTTCCTTCAGTGCAGCGTTCAATTTTTTATATCGAGACAAGAATGGATCATCCTGGAAGAAAAAATTCCATCAATCGCACTTCTTACCACCCTGTACACATCCCTGTATTTTATACAGTTGTTTTAATGAAAATCTAAAAATTGGCAGGATTACTTATCCTGTCATATGTGTCCCTCACGCCAAATTTCATTAAAATTGGAAATGGTGAAGTCAAGAAGGTGATACCTGACATACAAAATTTCCTAATGTAAAACATTCCTGATTCTTTTTGAGTACCTTGTCATTGCAGTGCCAGCTTAAGTTTGGGGGGAAGGGGGAGAGAATAATGTTAGGGAATAATAAGCTATATTTTTTTGAAGAAATTCTAAGGGGGCGTGTTTTGAGATATTCAAGGTTAAAAGTTGCATGACCTTGAAACTTAAAGCTGTAATACGAATATCCTGTTATATATCAACAAAAAGCTCTATTTTTTAGCTTTACAATGGTTTTTGAATCTTTATTCTACTATAATTAGGAACAAAGTTCAGTCATTTGCATGTAACTACTTTTCTTTTTTTTTTTTTTTTTTTTTCACACTTTTTGTTGTTTTTTACAACCCTGTATTTTGTACAATTTTTTAAATAAAAATCTAAAAATTGGCAGGATTACTTCTCTTGTCATATATGTCCCTCACACCAAATTTTGATTCAATCGGAAATGGTGAGAGCAAGCAGGTGACTGATCTGAAATAGAATAGAATTGCCCAAAGGTCAACTTTTGTAGCATATAATTGAATTTTACTAGCCAGCAGGGACCATAAGAAGTGGGTTAGCCAAGGTCAAGCTTGATTTTCAGCCAAGTGTAAATAAGCCAAATATTCATTGCACCACATTTCACATTAGCATACAGGTGGATTTGATTATATAAAGTCCTTTTGTTCCAATCGAATGAGCAACCAAGAAAATTAACCAAAATTCTATAGCAGATATAAAAAATCATACTTTTGAATTCAAAAAAAAAAAAAAAAAATGGAATTTTACAGAATTTTCTTCCTTTATCTAGTTTTTCTCCAATACAAAAACTTCTTGCTTTACACTAAGTTTAAGACATAGTAGCACAGACAAAGTTTGTATAATTTAAGTAGAAAAATTGTTAGTAATTTAATACAGTAATCATGTCCTGGGAGAGCATTCTTTTTACAGTAACAAAGACAAAGCCGTCATTCTTGAAGGAAATACATATCAGTTATAAGAACAAAAAAAGGGAGCTCAGATTTTCTATACATTCATTTTGATACGGTTGGAAGTATGGGGCAAAAAAAGACAATAAAAAAAACATCTACTGACCGACAGCAAATCCACCAATTCTGAGAGATCCAACACTTCTGTGTAAAAGTCTAGGTTGAAGTGTAGTTTTCCATTTTTTTCAATCAGATCGGCTTTGGAGAGAACATTCAAATGTGGCATTTCCACTGAAAAAGTAAAGCAAATAGTTCTTCAATAGGAAGAAAGCAAAATCCCATATATATGCTGATCAACCTTTGTTTTGAAGTTAAAAATGCAAGACAACGTGTCCAAAAGTACAAATAAAATGTTTAAAAAGAGTTAGAAAACTCTAGCAAATAGCTGTTTCGGGGCTATTATAAATGAAGCCTCATCATCATTGCAAAATGATGATGGTTCACTGACCACAGTCAAGTGAACCAGGTCTGGTTTATTTGTACTTTTGGATTTGTCGTCTTGCATTTTTAACTTCATTAATTGTACAAAGTTTTCGACTGCTTTTCTTACAAACCTTTGTTTTCATTAATAACATATATATATATATATACAGGGTGTCCACTCCAATCGTGGACCAATAGCTAATTTCTAAACCGTTATAGATAAGCATACAGTTTATTTGGGAAAAAATCTCCAAATTATGAAAGGAATTTTGGGTCTATTCAATGTTTTTCAAAAAATCAAATTTTGAAAGAGTTACGAAATTTAAATTTTTATACAGCCCCCCAGTCCTATCAATCATATTTAGTAAAACATTCTTGACACTGTAACGTTTAAAACTAAAAAAAAATCACTCTTCCACCACAAAAATTGACCGAGTTATGACGTTTTGAAAAATCAAGATTTTGCATTGTTTCATGACGTCATCGAGATCTCGCTTAAGGGACCGTATGCGAAATCCTTCAAAATCTTGATTTTTCAAAACGTCATAACTCGGTCAATTTTTGTCATAGAAGAGTGATTTTTTTTTTAGTTTTAAACGTTAGTGTCAAGAATGTTTTACTAAATATGATTGATAGGACTGGGGGGCTGTATAAAAATTTAAATTTCGTAACTCTTTCAAAATTTGATTTTTTGAAAAACATTGAATAGACACAAAAATCCTTTCATAATTTGGAGATTTTTTCCCAAATAAACTATATGCTTATCTCTAACGGTTTAGAAATTAGCTATTGGTCCACGATTGGAGTGGACACCCTGTATATATATATATACAGTAAAAGCTCGACTATCCGGAACGCTCGGGAAACGCCGAATTCCGGATGCGCGAATTTTCCGGATAGATGAGCGCGAGTTAACTCCGGTTCATTTTCGCCCCTTTAGCTAATGTAAAGATGTTTTAAAATAGTGTCTTGTCTGGAATTTTGAAATTTAACAACGATTTGTCTGATATTCCCTTCTATTTCTTAAAAATGTCACGTTTTTGCCGATTTTTGAAAAAGTACGAAAATTTCCAACAATAAACATGTTTCCTGCGTAAAAAACGCAAATACTTGTATATAGCCCAAGCAATCTAGTGAAAAACGAGGTTCAAAGTCGAAAAATCAACTCACATGCGCGATCTATAACTTTAATCGATCTATAACGCGACGGCAGTTAAGTCCGACTACGCACAACGATTACGGCATAACGCATCCAAAACCTGATATTTCGTCTGTTTATTTCAACTCTTTTGACTAAGCACTTTTCATCGTTGACAGATAATAACGACGCGACAGCAGTAAAGTCCGACTGCGCAAAACGTTCACGTGGTGTTGCTTATGGGCGTGGCAGATGTCAAGCCTATGGGCGACAATCAATCAAGGGGATGCATCGGAAGAGCTGTCTACGTTTCGGAGGGTAGGCTCAAGTTACGGAAACAAGAACACGTGCGGTCTTTAAAAGGGGGGAAGTCATTGCACTCTACTTTAGCAATTTACAATCGGGGAAAAAAAAGAAACTTTTTTGTTGATTTTGAAAATCGAGAACTTCCAACGAAATTTCCGGTTACTTGAGCGTTCCGGATACTTGAATGCCGGATAGATGAGCTTTTACTGTATATATATATATATATATATATATATATATATATATATATATATATATATATATATATATATATAGTATACATTGTGGCATCACACATGTATTGTGAGGTTTCTTTGCTGAAATAAAATATGAATTTTAAAAAATTAAATTTAATAAGTGAAATTTGATCTCCAAAACTGACAGGGAACATTTCAAGTAACTTTAAAACAGTGATACAAAATTTGAAATGCAAAGAGCAATAAAATTGCAGAAATGTGTTTTGGAGTTAATAGGAAAACGTTTTCCAATGCTATGAAATAAAGTTTATGAGTGAAATTATAACCAACAACATTGAGCATTGAATGTTGAATGTGATACAACAGACCTGGATCAGAACTTTCATCCATAAGCTTATTTCTTTGCATAGAAAAATAGGGTTCCTTATAACAACAAAACCTATTTCTGCATTTATTTATTTATTTGCTACTTCTGATTTTAAACATTGTATTAATGTTTTCAACTTCTCATACAAAGGCAGACATTTTAATTATAAAACAACTACATTTATTAATTACTTGTTCCAAAATCAACAAGACATAATTTAATAGTATTTTTAAATTTTAAGATTTTTTTATGCTGAAACAAGCAACAAAGGTTGTATCAAACATTCTATTAATGTTTCTAACTTTTCACACAAAGTACTTTAATTGTAAAACAAGTAACATTTACATTCTTAATACATTAACATTACTATACAGATGATGGATGGGAAAAGGTCAATTTTTAAAAAGTTAAAGAACTGTTAAAAGGATGTCTTCAATTCTTCTAAGGCAAAGAATAAATTAGAAAATTCAGCTCCCTTTGCAGTAGCAGGTGTAAAGCACTCCAAAGGAAGGATAATTTTCTTTGTGGGGGCAAAAAGCTATTTTAAATTAAAACCTAATGAATCAAGGAATGAAAACATCATAAATCAATGTATAAAAATAATTTAAACCCAGCTTAACAATGGTACAATCCCATACGTGAGTTAATCAGAATCATCAGTTATAATAGTTACACATAAGTAGTTGCCGTGGGATCATGACATTTAATAGAAGATATTTCACAAAAAGAAAATTCATCAACCAGTGCAATGCATTGAAAGAGCAAAGCAAGAATCGACTGGTGTAGAATTTACTACATGGCGGAGATGCTCATTAGGGTGGGGCAAAAAATGAAATTTTTTTCAGATCAACTTCTAATAGTTGCCAAAAGTTGTCTTTGGTGATAGTTAGCTTTTGTGCAAAATTTGAGAAAAATCGGTTAATATCTTCAGGGGGCGCTGCGATCGCAAAGTTTTACCATAGCTTTGTAATGGATTTTATGGTTAAAATATCAAAAAGAATGCCTTTAGCTAGTCTCTTTGCGTTTTTTTACTCAAAAGATGTTTTCATGCATTAAAAGCATATGAAATGACTCACAAACATCATTTTATATAATATATTTATATTTTTAAAAAATCACTTTTTTTCACGTTTTTGTTTCTTTTTAAATGCTTGAAATATAAATATATCATATAAAATAATTTTTTATGAGTTATTTCATATGCTTTGAATGCATGAATACATCTTATGAGTAAAAAAAATGCAATGAGATTAGCTAACGGCATTGTTTTTCATATTTTAACCATAAAATCCCGATAAAAGCTATGATAAAACTTTGCGATTGCAGCGCCCCCTGAAGATATTAACCGATTTTTCTCAAATTTTCCACAAAAGCTAACTATCACGAAAGACAACTTTTGGCAACTATTAGAGGTTGATCTGAAAAACTTTTTATTTTTCGCCCCACCCTAATGCTCATTCCTGTCAATGTCTTTATGAAAATGAAGTCATGGCTTTTGAAACTGCTTAAATTCTGTAATACACTCATTCTAAATGGTGAGGGAAAAGGTGAAAAAAAACTCATCTTCCATGCAGAAGGGAGAAAGATAGACTTAAAATGTAAAGCTTCTACAAAATACGAAAACGCTCAATGGTGGCGATTGAAAACATTGGCGGCTATGCAAGAAGTATTTTCTACTCTATTTAAAAAATTCATTTTTCATAATTGGGCTCTTTTTTCTTTTTTGAACAGCAGGCATTGGGACAGAAGATTACAAAGCAGAAAGAGTGAAAAATGACAGAAAATTAGGAAAAGAGACACTGCTAGTCCATTATCCTGTCTGGAAATCCAGTTTGATAAGGAATGGGAAACAGGGCAAGAGGCAAGGTGTGGCTTGTTTATTTCTTCATGAGAGTTGCATAAGAGTCAAAAAATATTAGGTGCCATGTTTAAACAGTGTAGGTGCTTTCTAAGACAATTGTGCCCAGAGAAAAGGTGCAGCATTACTGCATATTAGAGATCAGTTCGGGTTCATTTTTGAGAGCCTGGGCCCACCTCTGAGTCCTAGTGATATTGTTTTGGACCTAAGTCTGAGTAAAACTTTCTTGCAACAAAAAACAAGCTTACTATAGTCTGATAAAACTTAATGAAATGTTTCTTTTTAGAGCTGTTGTTTTACATCAACTAAATATAGGTACATTGAAATCACATTTGGTTCAAAATGTTTTTTTTATTTTTTATCTCTGTTATGAAGAATATTTCACTAAATATTCTTCACCAACTGTAGTAAGTACATTTTCCCAAAATGCTCCACTTTAAATGCTTCAAATTTACAGTATGACACATTTTAATAATAATCTAAAATATACATAAATAATTTTAATTTATATTCTGTTTCTATTTTTGTTAAATTTTTACACTGATTAAACTGATTTAAATATTCACTTTTTTTCTCCCAACATAATAATGTCTATTTGCATTGAATTTGAATGGAGATTTAAGATGAAGACTGCATATCTTAGCTTGAGCCCTAACCCTATTTTTGGATCTAGAACTCAAGCCTGCGTCGAGCCCGGGCTGAATACATCTCATCTCCCCTGTGGCAGAATTTTTTTTCAACATTCTGCGACAAATTTTTTAGAACCAATTTTTTTCTGAAACACTAGAATATTCCTCAATAATAAATTTATATGCAACCCTCTTACAGTAACACAAGGTGTTTATATTTATTAAAATGTTAACATTAATACTACAGATTCATAGGTTTTTTTTTTTTCTGGTGGCTTTTTTATATTATTTGTTTTCTTAGCCTTTTTTTTCCCTCCCAATTACAAAAATCTTTCCGCACACTGCCTTCCCGATTCTGCGACATAGTCGCCCTGTCGGCAGCTTTCTGCCACAGGGCACATCTCTACTGCAGACATATCTATGGGCCACTCATGTATAAAATGGACATTGTCATACCATAGTTTATTGTTATTCCGGCCACTCAATTCCTGTATAAAGAAGCACATGAGAGACAAACTATTAATTTAATAAGGTGATAGTGCTGTGCTTATATAGCTTTTGAATACCTTCTCCAGCAAGCACTCACTTTTCAACATGGTAGACAAAGAAGTAAGGAGAACAGCCACAAATTTTCCTGGATCACAGCAATAGTGGGAGTCAACAAGGTGGACAGCTGAGAGTGATATGCCATTTTTCTGTAGGGTGGCTACAATGCTTTGCATCGAGTCATGATGTGTATACAACTCTACCTGAAATATAAATCATTAGATGAGAATCACAAAACAAAAGATAATTTACAGACACTTATCAATGAAACTTAAATTGTTCACAACCAATATAAAAGGGGGCTAACTTCAAAACTAAATTTTAAGAAAAAAATTACCTTTCAAGTTTTAAAATTTTCTTATGTTTATTATAAATATGTGAGAATCACTTTACTTTGTGCTATAGTAAATCAAAAGATTTATACACTGGTATTTTTAAAGACCAATTACACACTAAGTCTCAAGAGTTTGAGTTTTAAATTTATACAATAACCGAACCTCGTTAATTCGAGCAAGTTTAAGATGAATTACTGCTAAGCTGATTAACATTTTCAATCCCTGATAAATATTATTTGCTGTTGATTGCATAAGTGAAACTATGGTTTAGACGAATTAATTTCAAATGTCTCTCGGAGTTCGTTTTCATAAGGTTTGACTAGACACTAAAACTTTTCTAACTTTAAATTATTTCAATTAAAAATGAATATAAGTATCATGATACCTAAATTTAAACTCTAGTGTTTAACATTGATTCAAATTAAATCATATGTTCTGACCTGGCCTGGGCAGTCGATAACAAAATAACAATCACTGAATTTTTTCATCTCCTGTATTAGCCAGTCCACTCTCTTCTCCAGAAACTCCATGCAATGGATGAGTCCTCCATTGGGGCCCAGCCGAATCAGTCGCATGACATCCTCCAATGCAATCAGCTGAAAGATGTCTATGTTGGCCTCATAAGGAGGAACTTCATTGGCTGGGTCCAAGTTTACCAGGGCGATGCGCCTCCCAGAGCTACTAAGTAACTTGGCTACAGCACTGCAGTAAGTTGACTTGCCGGAGCCTGGTGGACCGATGACCAGTTGCCCACAAATCATGATGCAACTACAAAACAACATAAGGGAAAGGCAGATATAAAACTTTGACAAGAATCTATTTTACAACAAATCATAGGCTCATAGGCGGCATATGCTCCAAAAAAGTAGGGGGTCAAAAAGAATCTGAAGAGTTAGGAGGCAGCCCCTCTGAAGCTGTTTTTTTTTATTGCAAAGCTTGGCTTTAATATTGGGTTTCAACATTATTGATTAAATTACCCCTAAGAAATGTGGAATATGGCTTCAAAAACTCTGATGGATGGCCACCGTAGACATCCCCTTTCTAATACCAAGTTATATCATAAAAATTAACATAAAAAGGGTCAATTTTTTGGAATTTTCAGCTTTTATTTAAATAACTTAAATCAATTTGCTTAGTAAAAAATTATTTATCAATTGGTCATTAATTTTTGACTCTGAAAAGAGAGGGAGGGAAGCCCTTTTACTTTTGAAAGTGAGGGGGCAATAGCCCACTGTACAAGCTGTCTATGTAACAAATTCTACCTACAGGTAAATACGATAACAATTGAAACGATCAAATGCTTGTTTTTTTTTTTTTTTTACTGCATGAGAATAAGAATGCTACATATGATACTGCACGAAACTAATAACAAAAGAGAGGAAAATGAATGCCAGCTCTAGTTAACTTGAATAAACTTAATAAACCTAATAGTAAAAACTACAGCAATTAATAGTAAATCATCCCTAATCAAGTAAAAGTAACATTCTACAAACTTTGGCTGATTTCTAAATTTTAAATTTCTTTTTTTTATCATAAGAAAAAAAAAAGAGCTTGACGTACATTAGGTAATTCAAAGTCAAATGACAAAAGCCTTGCGTTGGTAATAAGATCATAAGAGAACTTTACTTGCAATACCCATATTGTAAAAATGAGGCTAACTTTCAAGTTATGAAAAGTAAATTTAGTTTAGTTGACATATCAATTACCTATTGTTTCAATGGATCAGCTGATATTAAAACTCATGTTAGGACCTGACACAGATTAATAGTGATGTAAAATTAAAAATTAGTTTATTATGTTTAGATTACTGTAGAATTTTTAACTATTTTGGAAAGATAAAGAAACAACAGTTGGTTTTCTCTACAAATCAAATTGGTAGGCATGTAGTTTAGGGAGGCTATGGATGGACACATAAACAAAACTAGCTCTAAAATAACTATTAAAATGAAAAATAACTTGTCAAGTAAGTAAAGGCTACTAAAAGGATCATAATAGTTAGGATCATCAAAAAGTACAATAACCCGCCAAATAAATATCAAATCATGAAGAAACATTTATGAATTCCATGTCAGCTTCGTAAAACAGCTTTAAAATGCCATATACTCAATCAAATAAATGTGACAAGTAATTCATAAACAGTGAAAGTTTCATGACAATTAATTCAAGAAAAAAAAAAAGAGGATACATCACAAAAACCTCTTTTTTTCTTTCGCCAATTCAGAAAGTAAACAAGTCGCCAACTGCAGAAGCCTGTAACGGAAAAGTACTTAAAGAGACTCGATTAATTTATAAGCCTGTGTTTACTTTCCATTTACTTTCAGAGAACATTAACTGAACGCAACTTCAATAATTTTGAGCGAAAAGAAGACAAATAACAAAAACAAACACAGCAACATCTCATTAAATCGCTCATTTGGACATGTAGTGTACTTTCTTCGTAAATCTAGATGCTATTTTGCAACTGAGAATTGAATACTGAGAAAATGGATGATGAAAATGTTTTACTCACAACACATGCACGAAATCTGGGCATAAAATTAAAATTATCAACTTATTTGTTGTTTTTTAGCATTATTTTTCATTCCGTTCAAAGAGCAAAAAGATCAGAGATAGTCACTATAGGCTTCTCCTTTTCGATACGAAACAAATAATGCAGATGTGTAAGGATGTATTCCTCCGCTTAAACTCGCTCTTATTTATAGTATCTTGTAACTGTAACCGAGTAAAAGGTGCCGTTGCTCTGTTTCGTGTAAAACGTGGTTCGTTAAAATTAAGTTAAATTTAAAAATAAAATTTAAGGTTTGTATGTATACCCTTTTTGATGCTTCTGTTCACTTTGTCTCATTCGTTTTTAGTCTCTTACTTTCACTCTCTTAATTTGCGTGTTTTCTTTCACTTGTTAGCACGTGCCTCCTATCATTTGCTAACTTTCATCGTTGTTCTTTACAAAATTTTATTATTTTGCAATGTCAATATAATGTTATCTTGATTACTGCCTTTATATACAAAAGAAATAATTTATTGTGATTCTTTGAGCCCATGTACCTCCAGTGTTCTCGCTCTGTCATTTTTGCAAATATATCGATGTTTGCTTGGAATTAATAATCAAGGGATCTTTATGTCAATATTGAAGAGCTTGAGAGCATTACGTTTAGTATGAAAAACTTTCAAAATCTATAACGATTTGATCTAGAATTCTGTGTCGGCTAAATTTATCAGAAAATTTTGTTTTGAATGTATGATAGTTGAAGGACTACATGGTTATTAGATGTACTTTCTGATTTATATTATAATTCCAAGCATATAATGCCAAATATTATTGTCTTGAACAAAGTAGAATCGGAGGGGACACGATTCTGTTTAAATTTATCAAAATGGATGAAGGGATTAATTTTTGTTTGGAAAATAGAACAAGAGGGCATCGTTATAGGCTATTCAAATCACTTACTAACCTGGAGGTAGAGAAAAGTCACTATTTAAGTCGGGTTGTATTTATCTGGAACAGTTGTGAAGAGCAAGGGAGCAGATAGCTCTATGACAGCCATTGATCTCCATTCGGACTATAAATTGACTGGTCTTTCAGAGCCTGTTGCTAGTTGTCACATTTGCATTAGCATTTCTGCTTTAGGAAGTTTATTCAGCTGATGTTGTGAATTTAACAACTCAAAATATCAGGCAGATTCTGACTTAGTACATAACTATTTTAATTAAAGTCATTTCAAAGCTGTCAAGTTTCAAAATTTAAATTTGTAGCAGAATTTTGCATTTAGAAGGGATAAAGCAATGCATTATATATTTTGAGGGGGGGTGACATGTTTCCATTGCGTTGAAACTGCGACAAAAAATTTGAGGCTTCCGTGATGAAACATATGATGTTGCCAACCTGATCTCTTCACATCAACAAATTTCACGTTAACAGCTTATATTGAAATGCAAGTTGCTTTGAGACTGAGTGTTTAAAGTGAAATATTTAAATAAAAGCTATAAATGATTTTTCTCCTTTCAGATATGGCGTTGCAACCATTAGTTAGACGTAAAATCGTCAAAAAAAGGGTGAAGAAATTTGTAAGGCATCAGTCTGATCGCTATGATAAAATAAAGGTGAGTATTTTTTACTAAACTGGTAAGAAAGGAGGTGAAAAGTAGAACATGATAGGATATAAGGTCTCAAAGACTTCGCTACTTGCTAATTTCTAAAGATCCAAACCTGTTACTTCTTTTAGATGTTCTTTGAACTTTTATTTGAATGGTTAAAAAATATTATTTTATATTTAAATTGAAATATACCTTTTTAATTCTATTTGCTATAGCTTTAAGCTTTCTTAAAAACATCATTTGTTGTTGTAAATTTTTTTCTAGTAACAATAAAACATCTATATTTTTTATAAATTTTTAGTTGTAACAAGCTATGATATTCAATATACTATTGTAACATTAAGTTAGTTTTTTTGGAGGGGGGGGGACACCCTAAGCTTCGCTAACCAAAATGAACTTGGTGTCTACTGAATGCTTAGCCGTTTTGCTTTAAAAACAGCACTGAGAAAAAAGTAATAAAATTTGCTCAATATAAGTATACCATGAGGGCTGCGTTCAGAGTATTCGCCCGGGCGTTTAAGCCGTGACGTCATATAAATAGCTGCCCGGCCGAGCCCGGGAAGTTGTGGTCTGGACAGCACCTGTGCCTTTCGGGAAGAAACAAAATGGCGGACAAAACAGCAGAAAGTTACGCGGCGGTCAATGCAGGAACAATCCTGCATTCGCTCCTATATTTCGGCCCAAAATGATACCATTCTTAACCTTGGCGGCAATTATTGTTCATCTACCGTCATGGTTGAGCGTGGGATTGAAATGACTTATCGAATTTAATGAGAAATATGTTGTTTTAAATGAAGGAATTTACGATGAAATAGGCCTAACAGTAAGTAAAGAATTTCATCGATCTCGCTTATCTGACAGGATTGTTCCTGCAATGACCGATTCTCAAGGAAATGTACCATTTCAGATTCATCACAGCAAATAGCGTGCGTATTTTTGACCATTGTGCGTGTGTTTTCAAGATTTTGTTTTAGTCACTCTTCGTAAATCCTAGCAGACGAAAGAGCAATAAATTTCAGCCAATGAGCATCATCCTTTGCTAAACGCCCAAACACGTGACTTATCTGCCCAGCTAAATTTCCTGGGCTGCTTGTGCTTGAGCCCGGGAAGCTCGGGCGTCTACTCTGGACAGCATTTGGGAAGTTCGGGCGTTCCAAATGGCAGCTCTGAACGCTTTGGGAAGAACCCGGCCTTCCCGGGAAGCTCGGGCGCATACTCTGAATGCGCCCAAAATTTCATTAAGGATTAAGTTCGACTGTAACTTATTTGTTGGTCATAAATTAGTATTAAAAGCCTTCATCATAGTAAAAAAAATTTACCGAAAGTGAGGGAAAATTCCATCTTACCCCACATTGTGACAAGTTCGGCTATCTTCTGTTCAAATACTTAAATGTCTTATTGTTGCTCTGAAATAAGATGAAAAAATTCTTCAACTTGAAAAAAATTATAGGTTACCAACAAGGGCTCGAAAATTATATTGCCCGACTTGCCCGGGGCATTAGGGTGATTCAAAAAAAATTTTTTTTGAATTTCTCTGGTCTTACCCCGCAGTTTTTTTACACTATTCATGAATGTGAAGTATGTAAAATTTTAGCTCAATTGAATAATATTTAGAGGTCGCTCAACGCGATCGAATTCTGTTGAAAATGAGCAATTTCGAGAGTTGGAGTATATAGCTTCATTACCCGAAATAATATTATTCTTCATATAAAATGGAATAACTTAAAACGTTAGTTTACTCTACTAAGTAATTAGTCAATAAAATAATAGCTCAAAGTGAGTTGTAACGATTACCCCCCCCCCCCCCCGCTCCAAAGCTGCATTATCTATTACCTGAGTTTGGGTAGAAAATGCAGCTGCGAGCTCGGGCTGTGGTTTCTGTTTTCTTTTCGGTTGTTTGAGGTGTATGAGTTTATTTGGCTAAAACACCTAGCATCCACTCTAGACAGGGCCCAGTATAAGTGACAGAAAGCCACTTTGATAGTAGCTGCTACAGTACAAAGTATGGGTCAAAATGGGGAGGATTTGACAACGTCCATAAAACAGTAAATGCAAACTATTCGCTCTGAATTGGCCGTTAACTTACAAAAGTCGTTTAAATCTAGGACTTCCTTTTTATGCAAAATATATTGGGAAAATGAAGGATGATCGGCGGGTTTCATACCAGTATTAGTATCAGGACCACAAGCATTGATGATTTACTTCTGGGTTCTAGTAAGTTAGTCAGGCATTGGAATTGCTACGGAAAATGCTGCTGTACGATAACCAGTTAGATAAATGGGAACTTGCGTAGCTCGTACGTAGTATGTGTTTCGATACGACATGCATTGCCGGTACTAAATTTGGAGCATGTTTGAACTTGGGAAAAAAAACTAGTGAAGCAACTTTTATATTGTGCTTTCCGCCATTATATTTTAGACATTGTGTTTTCTGTAGTATTACAACCGAAATCTATTCTACTCTTGGTCTCTCGGTATTTTAACCGATAAACCAAGAAATAGGTAGAATTGGGGTATTTGATTGCGTGCAATGTCAGATGCGATGTTCACGCAATTGCGTGGAACCATCCACTGCCATTGGATCTACAATACTGCTTTTTAAGCGGTTTTAGCAATCATAGTCCAGAATAAAACATTCTAATTTTAAACCTGGAGTGAGGAACGATGAGGTTGAGGAGTTGGTAGCACATTCAGAGCAACGTGCAACTAGTAATGGAAGTTGCGCAAAGTTAACTTCTGATGACCCATGTAAAAGAAGTGTCCAAGGAAGATACTAGAGCTTAGTGCGATTTTCTTGAGCAGAGCACCTTCTCTTGGTGTATGTTTTCGTGTCCCAGGAGTGGTTCCTCGTGTTATATCTGTGTTAAAGATTCTTTATGGCTTCAAGTTATGGATATTTCCCAACCAGTTCAAACTTGCAGCTGGACAAACAAAAGGTATTCGTAACATATGAATGTGATTTCTTTCACATTCTTATCGTTAATGGGAAAGAATATCTAAGAGCTGGGTTCCCAGCAACCCTTTTTGTGCAAGCACTAAGAAATGATTTGGAATATTTTTAGCGTCCTTATTCATGTAAAGAAGAAACTCAAAATATATCAGCTGTTTGATCCTGAGCATTCGAATCTTTAAGATAGCTACCAACAAGGCTTTATACTACCAAAGAAACTGAGGATTGTAAACGACAATACGGAGCGTGGCATGGCCCTTATTGAAGCATTTGTTAGGACTCTCACTTACGACGAAAAACAAAGACAGTGTCTTCTTCAAGTGGTACAGGAACACAGAAAAGGTTTCAAAGTTGCAAAAAAGTAACCTTAAAAAGTATTGCAAGAATTAATGAGCGAATTACTCTATATTTAATGTATTTAAATTTGTTTTTTATATTTTTTCCGTATTTGATTAGTTTTCATACTTTTCTGTATTTCATTGGTTTTTCAGATATATAGTTCATTTTGTGATTGCACGCTTTTTTTCTTCGGAGATATAAAAACGCAATAAAGTAACTTTATTATTATTATTATTTACGTTCGCATTTGTGCCACTATCACAAAATTTGAAGCATTCCTAAATGTAAATATAGTTTACTAAAATTTTGGGCGAATAATTCAGTGTATATAAAGGGCCTAAATAAGACGGTAAGACGAATAAAAATACAAATGCTACTTTTTTCTATAGATATTGTAACGAGTCCGTAGCACCTTCAACTTTCTTAAATGAGCATTCCAATCTTGAGGAAATAATTATAAATTTATTTACAAGTATGTACACTTATTTACAAAAGGAGCAGGAAACAATTGCTAAACATCCAGCAATTAGGTAGCAAACAGTACACTGTACTCTCAATAGTAACTCAGCACCACGTATCTAACGTGAACAGCAATTAAGCAATTACAAAAGCAAAACAACCATTCGCCCAAGCGAATGAAAACGAGCCTCTCAGAAATCCAATCTGAGAAAAACTAACTGACTGTGTTCAAGGCCAGCTATATATACTCGAGAAGGAAATTTCGACAACATTCTAGCAAAATCCTGTTCATTCATAACTTGACTAATCCATTTAAGAAAGTTCTGGCAATAAAAAGAAAAACCACTTTGAGCGAAAAATGTCTTCATGCTTATTAAAATTTCTGATTGGGCCTGAATCTTCAACCCTTACATGCCGAGCTGGCCATGTAATTTTACGATCAAATATTTCTTTCCTAAACTTTATTATTTCGTATTTTGGAAAAAAATTACCATATATGTTAAAATTTAAATAATTCTTAATTCAGATACAAAACTTCTAATTTAACATTTTGTCTGATTAACATGTTGACTGCCCAAGTAGGAGATAATGATAATTTGTAGCATATCATTTTAGCTGACAGAATAGAATTTGAGTTAGCTTGTATGTGATTTGCTGTTTTCCTCCAGATTAGAATTTGTCTTTTACAATGACATTAATATCGATATTTGACTTCTGAGGAGATGAAAGTAAAAGCTAGTTGACAGATACATTGTTTTTAGCCTAGCTCATATGCTATAGCTTGGCAATCAACATCTTAACACTGTACGACAAATTCATATGTTTTTATTTATAAACAACAAAAATAAAACTGGGTGTGTGAAAATTTTATTCGGGCATTTACTTTTTAGACAAATATGCCCCACAGGGCATGCAAAATTAAGATTTTTCGAGCCCTGTTACCAATGATGAAAATTGTATAAAATAGTTGGCTTACATAAAATTCAAGTTTACTGTCTACATTGGAATTAGAATACATTTTTGTTTTTCCAAAACTGAATAGTAAAAACAAGTTTTAAAAATTTTTTTCGAATCTATTACAAGTTTTTTTCTTTCGCTCAAGAATTAGTAAAAAATTCTATATTATTAAGTTAATATCAACAAAACTTTAAATTAACTTTTGCTACTCTCAATTGTATTATGGACAAAATTATATTGTTTTATACTGTATTTTTTGATATTCAGCAACTTTTCCTAGTTTTTGCCAGCTTCTATCCCCATTTTGCCAATTTTTACCAAGTTTTTCCCAGTTTTTGCCAATGTCCCTGCAAAATGCCCCGCCCTATGTAAAATTGAGACTGGTTCAACATGTCTCGCTGTCCAAGGAGCTACCATGTGATACAGAGCTAAAAATATGAAAGAAAATTGTATTTCAATAATTGCTTAATAAATTTTGGTTTAAAAATTTATCATTTTCTTAGAACTACTAGTTTTTTTTTCTCGAAGTGTCCTACTTTTTTGCGAAAGTATCCTGTTTTTTTTCTACTTTTTGACCATCAAAATGCTCTATGACCCTTGAATAGTACTTAGGCCGTGTTTTTTTTTTTTTTTTTCAGTAAGTAACTTTAGTTATGATTGCATGTGATTTGCAAAATCTTATTTTTAATATCCTTACAAGATCAGTGTGTCCTAATGCTATTGTTTCTCTTTCAGCCAAACTGGAGAAAACCCAGAGGTATTGACAACAGAGTGAGGCGTAGGTTCAAGGGACAATGCCTGATGCCTAACATTGGTTACGGTAGTAACAAAAAAACCAGGCACATTCTTCCTAATGGATTCAAGAAGGTCACAGTCAGGAATGTCAAGGTATGGTTCTATATAATTCTCAGAAGCTGAAAGTGTTAGAGAAAGAAGTAAGATTTTAAATCTTATTCAGCCATTAAAGTCGTTGAGAACATTGTCATGCGTCATTATGTAGTTCGAGTTGTGGAGGTTGTACATTCGTAAATTTTTTTATCGTGACATTCATCATATCGAACCTTTTTTTTTTTTTTTTTTTTCAAAATACGCCATCACTTTGTACATATTCAACAAAGTTAAATTTTAAGAAATTACGGAATGATGTATGAAAATTTACAAAACAACTCACATGGGTAAAATGCAAGATTAGTGACACAAGTCTGAATTGGCTAATTTTATAGTAGAGTAAAGAAAAAAGTAATGGTTTCTCACTGAAGCTAAAGCTAGTCTTTTGCAATGAATATTCATTGATATTTTTAATGAAATATATGCATGACAACTGAAGTTTTCTGAATAGTACTACTTTTTTGTTTGTCCCATATTTTATATATTTAAATTTTAGTTTAACTTGTGTCACTATTAGCATTACCTAGCAGAAACTATTAAAATTTCATTTGAGACCCTTTTCCACAGAAAAAACACAATGTTTTGATCTGTTTTACAAAAAAAATCAGAAAAATATGATTGTTTGACTTGCCTTACTTTTCTTGCAAGGGTGCGATATGAAGATATTGACAGCTATGTGTACTCTTGTGTAAGGTGAGATTAGGTGATTGACTGAATGCAGATTATTGAAAAGTACAGTGATGTTTGTTTATAGCAAAGCCAAAGGGGAATAGAATAAAAATTTCATTTTAGGGAATGAAATAATGTAGTAGTCTGTGAAGGAAGATTTTAAGGCTGTAACGTTGTCCTGATATATCAGCTTTATATGGCTTTAGATAAATTGGAAGTGAGTGCAATTGTATATAGAAAGGGGCATAAAAATAGCCATAAATAACATTGCCATGGGCAGTGCTTGTGTTGTTAACCTGTTTTGTTCTGTTCATCTGCAATAATTGTTTTTCTAGTCTTATTTAGTTTTTATTATGACAAGCTTAAGTGCAGCAATGAAATTTTGCTTTCTACTCCGCAAGAATGCTGCTAAAACTTTAAATGTTGAAAACAGCTCGCAAAGATGATGCTATGGGGAGAGACTCACAAGGGAATAAAGTGTACAAATTGTTTGCAAGATTTGAAATTTGCAAATTGTTCATTTGTGGCAGTCCTTGTCCTGGACATTTGTAAACTGCTTGAATCAAGCAAAAATGTTAAAAATTTGGAGAGCTTGTGCTCATAGACTGTTGATAGACAAATCAGCTGTCAGAGAGTAGTAGTAGATTAACTAGGAGCTAGTTTTGTGAATTAAAATTGAAGAATTTCAGAATGAAAAAGGTTGCTGTATTAAATTCAAATAGTTGTGCCATGTTAAAACAAACACAGATAGCTGAAATTACAAGTATAGTACAATACACTAACAATTGGCTGTGCATGGCTGCCACACTTCCGTCTGGGGGATGGAATTCCGTCTTTTGTGAAATTTTGTATCATTTGGGACTTTTTTTTATGAAAAAAGTAAATTTAGCTTCAAAAATATCTATCATATTTTTCAAAAAAAAAAAAAAAAAGCAACTGTTTAATCTTTTTCTGGTTGCACCTTGAAGACTATATTAATGAAATAAATTATTTAATCATTGTTATATAAATCCAGGAAGTGATATTGAAGCTGTTTATTCCAGTGTATCTTGTAGCCAAGAATCTTTTACCTGAAATAATTTTTATTATCTAGAATCTTATAATATGAACTTCAAAGTGTGCTGTTTTTTTCTTCAACAACAAATAAAGTACAGGGTGTCCGTGCATATGGAAAGTCATGGAAAGTCAGGGAAAGTCATGGATTTCAAATATGATCGAAATTGGTCATGGAAAGTCATGGATTTCAGCGAAAAATGTCCAAAAGTCATGGAAACTGACTGTTTATCATGGATTTCAGCGCTCCGGACCGATTGAAATTTTTCCCGCGATCTCGGAAGAACGAAAACACTTCCGCCGTCATTCTACTTCGTTATTGGGTGCAATCTGATTTGTCAATTACAATTTCCAACAAGTTGCATTGTGTTGACCAATCAGATGAATTCTCAACGTTAAAACCGTGAGCGGCGAATTTTGTGTAACTGCGCATGTGCGCGGACTCCGTCATCTGATAAAATATGACCTTGAACGACAAAAAGATAGACTCGATGGTTTTTTTGATGATTTTTTTCCCCGGCATAGGCAGATTTGCCTTTTACATTTGGTCTCCTCCCCCCCCCTACCCGCTTCATTTGATTCATTTTTCTTTTAAAACTTGTTTGAATCTTTTTCTTTCGAGGAGTTTTATGCAAAAGAAAAACAAATTAAAAAACAATGTTGAATTTTAAAGAATCGTGTAGGTAGGGGGGGGGCAGGAACTCAACGAGTTCCGTTTTGAAGTCAGATTTCGCCTCACTCATATCAGGATCTAAACTTACAGTAAAATTTATGGACAGACAATTCATTGCTACATGAAAGTACGTTTGAGGACAAGCACGGTGGGGAGGAGGGTGTCGGTAGGAAAAGATCGTTTTTTGACCTCAAAAGCGAACGGACTTCTGTTGCTGTGAAACGCAGTCGCCATGTTGGTCATTTGCTTTGCAAGATAGAATATTAAGTGCATAATTTTCCAAAAACAAAGCAGAGTTCGTTTTTTTTTTTTTTTTTTTTTTTTTTTTTTTTTTTTTTTAAGTCATGGAAAATAGTTTACAAAAGTCATGGAAAGTCAGGGAAAGTCATGGAATTGAAAAGTCCAGGTTGAGCAGATACCCTGAAAGTAACTTTTTTTAGTTTTATTGAAAACACACACGCACACAGTTTTCAGTCTTTTCCCAAGAACTAATCTGAAAGTTTTGATTTACCTAATTTATCAACTTGGTTTTTACAATAAGTTAAATACAACACACAAAATAAGCATATTTGTGTTAAACATCTCACATATTTTGTGCTAGCATGTTTGTGTAACGAAATGACTCCATATGATTTTCAGTCCTAATCATTTTATAGAGTGGCACCCATGGCTGTGTTTGGTCACCTAACTTTAAAAATTGTTTCCAACAGTCGCTGCACTGGTAGGACATATATACTAGTTCTATCGGAAAATACTTTAAAAGAGATACAGTTTAGTTAAAAAATGAAAATATACAGCTTTTACAATAGCCTGGGGAGATGGAGGGAATGCCCCCTCATATTTTTGTATGCAAAATGTTTTAAAATCTTCGAACACAAATTGGTTACAAACCTACCTAAGACTTCATTCTAGAAGTGATCAGAATCTGCATTACTGATGAAAATTTAAACATTCGAAAAAAGCTCAGGTGACTGAGAAATCAATTTCACTTATTAATCAGCATTGTACATGACTTAAAATTACATACTTGTCAGTGCCATTATATGACAAATTGAAAAATATTTTGACCTATGCACCTTCTCTTTTTCAACTTTTCTTCGCGAATGGTTATGTAAGTCCAAATACAAAAAAATAAAAGGCTGTGAACTAAGAATAGCTATTATTTGTGGTCTAAGCAAATGCAGTCAACATCAATATTAAAAGGTAAGTTCTTCTTGTCATTCAAGGCCTCAATACAGCAATTGTGCCTCCCTCTTCTGCATTGGAAATCAAATTTTACAAATGTGAGTTTTTTTTTTTTTTTTTTTTTTTGATAAATGTGCATTGCAAACATCAAGATTAGGGATTTCTTCTGTTTGCCACATTTTTTGCAAACCAAAATCAGAACTTCTAAACACCAGACTACTTCTGAATTGTATCTTAAAACATAACTAGCTGTAGTGGCCGTCACGAAACTTTCTTCTATATCTATCTTATGAATTCCGGTTACAAAATAAAATACGTACTCGCCAGAATAATTGGAGACAGCAGCTCCAATATCTCAATTATCGTAATAACCCTGCAAATGCAGAATCAATGAGCGAAATTGGAAATCATTGCAAAAGCCTTGTTTAGATTAATTGCAAACATTTTATTTGTTAGTAAAAAGAAATTGGCAACAGTTAAAAATTTCAAATCATTGAAAGTTTTCAGATGTTTTGATAATTAAATAGCGTGAAAGCGATTTTTTAATGAATTAATTTTTCGCATTGTTGACTAAGCGCAAAAATCACCCCACCCTCCCCCTGGGGGGATTGGCGCCAAAATTTAATCGATGATGCTTGCTTCCATATTGGGTTAGTGGTTATTCCAAATTTCATTCAAAATCGCAAGCAATATTTTCTGGAATACGTAGGTGCAATGAACAAAAAAGGCACTCTTTGATTGCTCCACACCCTTTTGAGATATTGACACACAAATTGAATCA
>JAXGGA010007711.1:0-61045 GCA_038373865.1 Uloborus plumipes | reverse complement strand
ATAACTACTTTATGTATGTAACCGCATACCTTCCTGTACTTTTATTCCCATTGTTAAGATTTGAAGGGGCAAGTGGATAATGGTGATATGTGACATTTAAATTTTGTCGATTTACACAAATTCAAATTAGTGTGTGTTCAATCGTGTTAACTCACAAACAAAATCGAAGGGACATGAGAATAAAGCTGATATGTGACAAGTTTTTAAATTTTTAGAAAAAGCTTTCAAAAAAATTTATTACCTTTTTACCTTCATCCATGGTAAAAAGTATGTTTTTCCAAAATTGTCACATATCATCTATATCCACTTGCGCGATCATTTTTAAATGAGTACATACAATGTCTTCTGGTACTGTCAAGACAGCGGTGGATGTTTATTTAAACAAATCTGTCATCAATTTCTAGCATCCGTTTTCTATTCGGAAATAGTGAATGGGTCATATTAGAGACTATTAATATGAAATTTATTCATATTAATTCATACGATGAATAAGAGGGCGCTTAGTTAAATATCATGCTCAAAGCAGTTTATTCTGCTAATAATTCAAACATTATAACATTTCCATAACCCACTGCTTCAAAATCCCCTTTAATCCAAAAAAGACAAAGTCTGTACTTGTTAGAGCTTTATCTTATTCACAGACAGCCTTTTTCGAATGAGAAAGAAAACATTAAAGGCTGTAAAGAAAAGAACAGGATAACAAATATGATAAACCATGTTCGGAGGGACTGGAAGAAAGAGACGTTAAGAAAGCGGCCGTTTTCCCCTCCTTCGAGTGGAAAAAAAAACCCCTCTTCAATACTATCGAGTCGTTTCCTCACCGTTTTCCTCACACAGCTGGTATCTTTTTCTGTTACTTGTTGGAACGGATAAAGATAGTCTTTTCCTTTCACAAACTCGACACTATTGATGGAAATCATTTTTGGTTGTGTTTTTTGTATAAAATATTTGACTGCATCAACATGTTTAAAGCTACCGAGTGTGAAAGTTAATTCGTGGAGATCAGCTTTTATTCTTTTAACTCCACTGTTATACTGCAGTGTTAAGCCCAAAAGTCGTTTCTGCACTTTTTAACAAAATTGAGTTATCGCCACCAGGTGCTTCTTTGTGAGGTATTTTACCTAAATACAAAACTATATGGTCATTTGAGAAGGGGAAATATTTTTTAAAAAATTCTAAAAAAGTTTCTTCTGAACCAAATACATGGTGGCGCAAAACTTTAAAGAGTTATATCTCAGGTTGAGCTCGACTGCAGATACCACTTTTGCGCTTAGCACGGAAATATAGATTTCTGCCCTTAACACGTTAAAATTTGTGGCGAATTTGGGTATTTTGAACACTTCGTCCACTGCAGGTTTACGTCAGCGTTTCATTTAGTGCTTTCTAACAATCTAAGAGCACAATGGAAAAATTTTCTTTTAATCGACAAGAAGGCTTACAAAAACGTTTTATCCCTAATTGACTTTCTTTTCAAAAACAAGCAGCTTTTTTTTTTCCAGAATTACCATAGGGCTTGGACTTTTCTTACCACCTTGTTCCCATCGTTTGTTCCCTTGTTTGTTTTCATTTTTATTCTATGTCAATTTATGTATCCAAGACTTTTCAAAAATTATGTAACCTAGCTCATGTGATTACTTTATGTATTTTTAATTTTATTATTATTTTTTTAATTTTAAATAAACACGTACGCCATACAGGGCAAACCAAACCGAGAAGAGCTTGCAGTCATTCGGGCAAATAATGATTGATGGTGTTATACCCTTAACACGTTACCGCTCATTGATCTGTTTGTAGATCATCTCTTTTCAGACTCCTCACTTACAAAAAACTATACCTTTTTAGATTTTTTTTTCTTATTGGCTGATTTCCTATTGAATCAATTTCCAATTGGAAACCAACTTATAGGAATAAGAAATAATAAAAAGGTATAGAGTGAGGAGCCTGAAAAGAGGTGATCCACAAATAGATCGCTGGGCGGTAATTTGTTAATGTGTTGTACAAGTCTAATGAATTACAGTAGCAGTTACAGCCTTGCTGGAAATCTTAAATTAGTCTAATTTACTTTTCGAAACCCATATACCTTCAGCATTTACTGGAAGATTAATTAAGATTTTAGGGGAGGAAAATGAAACTTTTCGAGCATGAGTAAAGATGAAATAATTTCACAAAACTTTCCTCGTGTGCTTTCTCTCTCTCAAAACCGTATGCAAGTTACTGAAAAATCAAAAGCTGTGTGAATTCAAAAAGAATAAATGATTTTTGAAATAAGGAGTCTTAAAATGTACTAAAATTTTGCGAAAAGTCGCCCACTTTAAAGAGATTCTGGGACTAATGGAAGATACCTTTCACACGCTTTTCAGATGGCTGTTGTGCCATATGTAGACGATTTAATTGCTGAGTACGTTCAACTTCTCGCCAAGTGTAGAAAATGAGCGCTTTTCTTAAAATGTCAGCAGACTTTAGTGCATTATATCTCGATAACAGGGGACGAGGGAAAATCATGTTTGCGTCAAAAAACATCTCTGTATTCACGTTCAATTGCTGCCCTTTAAAACAATGTTTCATTATTAAATTATTTGTACAGTCCTCTAGTTATTGCCTTGGAATATGAGGTAAACAACCTGAAATACGAAGTCAAACTAATTCTCTCATCAAATGGACTTCTTTAAAGAACGTTGACTACCACACTACGAGAAACCTCGTAGCATGTCATTTTTAACCCCTGACGCAACAAGGAAGGGAGTCTGATGTGTCTGTGTATCTGTCGATCTGTGTATCTGTCTGTGGCACCGTATTGCTTAAACAGATGGACCGATTTTGAAAATTTTTTGTTTACAAGGTGATGTGATCGAGAGTGTTCTTAGCTAGGTCGCGTCTTCCGATGACATTAATTAACAAAGATATTAACTAGAAACCTTTAAAATGACTTTTGAAGTGAAAACATGCTGCAAAATTTTACACAAAAGTAGCCAAAAGAAAGAAAAAAATGTCTGCATCTGAAAAGATATGTTTGGACTTTCCATATAAAATAGAACTCGTATTATAACGTTTTTTAGCAAGTGCGGCTAAGGCTTGAATCTACAGGATTGGAAATCGTGTTAAATGTTAACCGTTAAAATGTTTATCTGTTGCCAGTTTCTATTTGTTATCAATTAAAATACTTGTAATTGATTTTAGTAAAAGAATTTTCAATTTTCCCTCTTTATTCCGCTTTTGCGACTAGCAAATTTTGCTTATAAGGATTATCTTTCCTTCTCACTATATCCTCTCGAAAGCAGTTAAATATATTTAGATTTAAACTGCATTACGACCAGAGAAGTTCTTTCAATATGAGATCGGAAATCAGAGTCAGGGGTTGCTTAAATTTTTAATCTAATCTTAGTACTTGTAGCTGACGGAATCGACTCTGAGTGGGCTGGTAGGTCATAGATTGGCCGTTTTCGTACGGATCCGAAGTTATGAGTAGTGCACTAACATTAATATGGATACTTGGCATCTGATGAGGTCGCAGTAAATAAAAACTGGCTGGCAGGTGCAGTTTTTAGCCGTCCTCATATGCTATGAATTTTTCGTAGATTGGTAGTCTACGATTTGATCTAAAAATTCGTACTTTTATTCCGCGATATGCTGGTGTAGAAGGCAAGAATTTAAGATTGCTTCCGACTGCGTTTTTTCTGAAGGTTCAGTTGAATGTATACTAAAATCCAAACAAACACTACCACGAATAAGATTTCTACTAGTGTCACAAAACACACAGTCGCAAGTACCCTGCAAAAAATGAACTGTTGTTTTTACATTATAATACTGGCAGCCGAGGTTCCAATTTAAAACTTTAAAATGCACAGTAACGAACTGTAAAACTAGCAATCTTACAGTTTCTTAATGTAAAGTTAGCAATTTTACAGTTTATTACAGTAAAATTTAGCTGTAATATACTGTAAAAGCAATAGTATAATACTGGCAGCAGAAGTTCCAGTTTAAAACTGCAAAATGCATGGCAATAAACTGTAAAATTAGCAAATTGTACAGTTTACAACAGTAAAATTTGCAGTTTTGCAATCTATTGCTGCAAAGTTAGCAATTTTAGTTTATTACTGTAAAATTAGCAGTTTTTACAGTTTATTACCATAAATTAGCGAATTATACTGTAAAATCAACATTCATTTTTTACAGTGTAAGGCTGCCATACAGTACAGCCACTCTTGAGGAAGCTTTAATTGTACCACGAATGTATAACCACGAACCCCAAGTTGTTAAGCATTCTTTTTTCTATGCACGTTCTTAAGTTCTCCTTACAAAGGTTTGATGTGTAAGCAAAGTTGAAAAAATCTATTCATTTTGGGCCCAGATTTCAATGCAATTGTTCCGTAAAGTGCCCCATAAAAGTGTATAAAACCTTAGAAAGAAAATCCTAGTATACAGAACCATTAAACTTCGGTTAAATATATCTTGTGAGTTTTCTATATACATCTTAATATATAAAAATTACGTGTCCCTGTGTTTGTGGCCAATGGACTCCTCAGCTACTGAACCGATTTTAACCAAATTTTGCACACAGTTTCAGTTTGGTCCAACTTAAATGATAGGATAGTTTTTATCTCAATTTAGGACCGCAATATATTTTTTATTACAAATTATATATTTAGCTACCAGCTTTTCTGTACTCTTGGCTAAGCCTTTTTTGACACCTTCATGGCTGAGCGACATAAAGCACACGTTTTGGCAACTTCCTTAGAGCAGTAAACAGGTTGTAAGTTAGAGGTGCGTTGACTGTCATTTGACTTTTTTGTGAAGTAAATTATAAACAAACGCGTTACTTCCCTTGAAATTTATATGTGATAAGCTGTCAGGAACGATTGTCACTTAAGCGTTTTTACGCCTCTGAGGCTGAGAGGTGGAAAGAGCTTGGTGGGATAGCTCCTGGACTGCATTTAAGTGGCTGTTCTTCTTACTACTATTATATATACAAAAGTTTTTTTGGATAGATTTATGGATGGAGCAGTCAGTTGATAAGCAGTCCGAAAAAATTATCTTTTTAACTAAGCCTTTTTTGAGCCTCTGTCGCCGGGCGACATAAAGAACATGTTCTGACAGCTTCTGGAGCGCAGTAAAGTAGGTTGTAAATACAGAAACAATAACGGATGATTAATGTAGGGGCTTAATTTCTTTTTTTTTTTTTTGTATTTTCTAATAAAAAAAACTTAATAAATTCAAAAATTTGCTTATTTATTGCCTTTAAAGCGGAACAGAGTTCGCCGATTTCCCCAAATTCATGAATGTTTTCTTCATACAAACTCAGCATATTCATAGCGTAATTGCAACAAAGAAAAAAGAGTCAACTACAAGGAATTGAAAATACTTTTATATATTTTAGTGCATTCATAATACATAATGAAAAGACATCATATACATGTTTTAAAATTATATAGAAGAAATTATACAGTGTTTGCTATAAAACATTTTAGAACAAAATATGACATCACTATTTGGAATGTTTAGCCAATAACTCATTCTAGTGCAGATCTTCTAAAATTCATTCAATACTAAGTTAAAATCATATTCGATAACGAAATCAAAAATAAAAGGAGAACATTAATTGTATGGTTCTTATTGATTGACTTTTGCAAACATTATTTGTTCTTTTTTTGATGTTTTTTTTTCCTCTTGAAATCTCTAATGTCCGAAACAAAACTGTATCTAATGACAATATGACTAGACATTTTTACGGTGCACTGCTTGAAAAACAAATTGAAGAAATTAGCACATTTTGATTCATATTTCAATCTTCTAAATAAAAGTATATTCAATTTTCAATGGTCATTTAACGGCCGCGTTTATAATTGCAATATTTTCAAAATTAATTTTTCTGTTTGTTCAAATATCAATATTGTATACTTACGTAAACAAAAAGATGGTTTATTCCGTATGTATCTCTATAGTAGAATAAATAAGAAATATATATATGCGCAATTTCACCCAATTTTTACAAACTTTTTTCATTTTTCTTCTAACTTTATGTCATTTCTAACTTGATATTATTTGTTAGCTTGCACCTGTTTACATCCGTTTTTTGAAATTTAAATTACAAAGTAGCTATTCCTTAAATGATTTTCTAGGGGTGTACAAACTTTTAGTACATTTTAAGTTCGCAATCTGTTCACTTTACCTCGATACATGGTAATGGCAAGAAACCCAGCAAAGAAAAACTGGCAACAAAAACTATTTTTTAGCTAAAAGTGATAAAACAGCAATTTTCATCTTGTCTAATTTTTCAAATGGATAACGGGCTTATAAAAATAATATTTTGCTCGATATAATGCGATCTTTTGATGCTCATAAGCTAAATAAATGTTAAACACATGCGTTGGGGCAAACTTTCCGTAGTCCTCATTTATATCTCTGCATAATTAACAACGGTTCAACACGTAACGGTTAAAACTGATACACTGTAAAAAATGAATGTAAAAAATGAATTTTTACAGTATAATACAGCTCATTTCATAGTAATAAATTGTAAAAATTGCTAACTTTAGAGTAACAAACTGTACGATTTCTAATTTTGCAGTTTATTACAGTGCATTTTTCAGTTTTAACCTGGAACCTCTGCGGCCAGTATTATACTGTTGTTTTTACAATACAGTGCGTACCGAAATGATAGGTCCACCCGCATTTTTCAAAATTTCGACTCTTAATTGAGAATAGGAAGCACTTTTTTGAATGGAGACAATTAATCATTAATCGTCATAACTATATATGATGAAATTTCTTTAAAATTAATCATTCCTTTTTATTTTATTCAAATCTTCGCTTTCAGATCGTTTCAAAAAGATAGGTCCAACTTCAGAAAATTTGCACCAATCACGCTTATTTCCAAAACAATTGCATTCATATCGTTGCTTAGTCTCACTCCTGGGGATTACGCTATCTGCTAATCCCGCAGTAGGTATGTTTAAACAGATTTGAATGTCACGTTGTAATCAAACAAAATGGGTTGTCGTTGTAGTCTTTCGCTGGTCTAGCAGGGGAAAAGTGATGCATTTAAAAAGTGTGCAAAATCGATTAGAAAAATAGGTAAGGTTTCAAACAGATCGCATAACGTTGTAAGCAATTTTTTGCGACTTAGAAATGCTTATGGCACTAAAGAATCGTTTTGCCACCCATCAAAAGTGACAACCCGACAAAGAAGGACTATCGGAAAGGACTTAAAATCTATAAATATGAGCTTATCCCCTTTGGACAGACAACAAAATTCTTCAACATCAAAATCTACAGTTCATACAGTGGTAAAGAAGTTTATTTGAAGAGGAAGGCGACTCCGAAATTGACTAAAAAGCACAAAGAAAAGAGATTGAAATATGTACAGGAAGTGATGTCCTGGAAACAATATTGGCATCGAGTGATATTCAGTGATGATTAGAAATTCAACCTGGATAATCCAGAGAACTGGCAGTATTACTAGCACGATCTGCGTAACGATAGACAGATATCCTCTCTGAAGCAAGCTGGTGGTGGTTCCGTTATGGTGTGGGCCGGATTCGGAGGTGAAGGAGAAACCAATATAGCATTTGTGCACATTCGCTTGGATGCTGTAGGCTATCAACAGTTGCTTGAACAATATTTTCTTCCGCAATCAGAGCACATTGTGGGACCCATTCTTCATCTTCCAACGAAATGGTGTTCCTGTGTACACTGCAAAGTCCACTTTCGAATATTTTATGGATACTGGTATACATTTGTCAATTGGACACTTTGTTGCCCCGACCTAAATACGGTAAAAAAAAAACATGTGGGGTATACTCGCAAGACCGGTATTTGCAGGCGGAGGGCAGTACAACAGTGCAGCAGACTTGAAAACGGCTATCTCCTCCGAATGGTCGAAAATTGACAAAGTGTTTGCAAATACTTGTAGAAACCATGCAGAATAGAATTTATAAGCTGATTCATAAAAAAAGGTAGCAAAATTTCTTATTAATTCAACAGTAATTTTATGCTTGGTTCAGTGGACCTATCTTTTTGAAACAGCTGTTTTATGTAATTTTTGATTTAATTATTATTCCTATTATTTTTATATTATTCATGTATTATTTCTCATTGAATGAAGTAATGTAGTTTATAAAATAACACTTTGTACACAATAGAACCTCTTTTATGAGCATAACTTTCATTTTAACTGGTGGACCTATCATTTCGTCACGCACTGTATAATTAAGTTAAATTTTGCGGCAATACACTGTAAAATTACTAACTTTACAGTAAGAAACTGTAAAATCGCCAGTTTTACAGTTTATTACTGTGCATTTTACAGTTTTAAATTGGAACCCCGACTACCCGATTCTAATGTAAGAACAACAGTTCATTTTTTGCCTTTCACACAGAGTAGAATGCGAAGGATTTATGCAAACAAGGAAGGCGAGGACCTCCCGATTATCCGCGGTACGGTAACCACGGATAATCAAATATCCCAGATAATCCGAAAAAAAATAGGTAAAAAAATGATAATAATGTTTTTTAAAAAATCAATAACCCAACATGTACATTTAAATTATAACTAAAGCTGAGAACATTGAATGGGAAAAATACCATAAAGCTGAAAACGATTCATAACACACTCTGCATTCAGTAAATTATCACCGTAAAAAAAAAGAAAAGAAAAATGCGAAAGGCCTATGGAATAATCGATGTTTATTGTACTGTAAACTCATCTGTTAATGTATAAGTGCCGATTTTGTGGAAACGAGCAATCAGTCAAGTGCTGTACAGAACAATATTATGTTACTTTAGGTATTAATTGGCCAAAATAAGGCGAGTAATTGTAACTATTTTATTGTTTTCTTGACTCTGAAAGCGTTTCTAGTTTTAAAACTTCGTCGAATTTGACATCTGCTTCTTTTTGTGTGTTAGTGCTTTTCTCTTCGGATTATCCGAGATTTTGGAAAAGCGAAGTTGAACTAATGAGTTAAATTGAAAGAATAACAAACAAAACTGATACATGAGCTGATAGCGAATGACTGAAATACATGTGAAGCGGAATATTTAGCCGTTTATGTTCTTTAAGCAAAAACTGAAACAAACATTTTTATGAGGAAGAAAACTTTTTTTTTCTTGTAAAGTTGTTGTTTTTCTTTAAAATATTACAGAATATGCAATCCGTGTAGTTTGACATTAAAAATAAAAGTTCCCTTTTTATCCGCCGTTTTTTTGAAATGAAATAAAATATTAGACAGTAATTTTATTTTGGAAACCGGGTATATTGGACTGTTTTTTGAAGCAGATTTAGTATTGAACGTCAGTAAATATGAAAGTTACACAGCTAAATAATCGTTCTTAATTCACTTGATTTACTTTTATTTACTTCTCTAACTCTCTAACACATGTGTGATTTTAAAGAAAATTAGTAAATTTCGTGCTGCGGTCGAAGGAAATGAAGACATAAATTTAATGCTTTTATGCAGTGATTTTATTTGCAGTTTTTTTTAAAATTAATTTAAGGAGAGTTATGAATTTCGTTCATTCTATAAATATTATTGGCTATTTTACGACAATAAGAGGTTATAATACAAAAAAATGAGAGATAACAAATAAAAAATACCTTTGTGCAGAGCAGTTAATTAAGGATACTCAAACGCATAGAAATATAGAAATATTGCATACACGTGTTATAATGAACAGCCTTTTCAATGCGAAGAATTTAAGCTTATAAAGGAGATGGGCATCCTTTCCCTTTCATAAAAAAGATGATAGAAGACATCCGACAAAAGCCTTTGTCGGATATCTTTGCATCAATAAGTTCACTTTTTTTCAAGGAAAAAGGTGCTCCTTGTAAACCGAAACACGTGTATGCAACATTCTTTAATTTTTGTGCACTGAAGCATTGGATATCCTTAATTTAATAGATACTTTTTTTCTTTTGCCATTTCGTTTTATATAGTTGGGTTAGAAAGAAAAATTGCGATTCTTTATTTTCTGATTCTCATTGCTTTTATCTAAAATCATTCCTTAATCATAAATGATTTTTTTCACAGATTAAGAAAAAAAATAACTCATTAAAATAAATTGAAATCTCAAAAAAAAAAAAAACGGCTTATATTCAAGTTCCAATTAATAAAAAGCTCTATGTAAGTTTTTTTTTTTAATACAAGGTACAAAGTTATGAAAAAAACTAAATTATTTGACGAGATTAGCACTAATCAACACTTCGAGCAATAAAAATGCGAATAACTTCAAACTTTTGAGTATAAAATATGCAAATGTTTTGTAGGAGTTATTTTCAAAAACTACAAAATATGATTGTTTAAAGTTTCTTTTCGATGCTATTAGCATTAAAAAACATTACTAAAACAAAATTAATTGTCATGGTGAAGTTATAAGTAACCTACAAAAATCGCACTTTTAGCTTCTTAGATTTAATTCAAGGTGCATTTATTATGTAGCAGTAAACTATATATTTTTTATTTCTATTCTTTAGAAGATTTTCTCGAAAGAAATATAAATTTTTTTCACTAAACATATTCAATCTTACATCTTTTTTTTTTTTTTTTTCTACTCATATGATTGGTATTCTGCCTGAAAGTAACCAAATTCAAATTTGGTTTCCAAGCCTTGCATTTGTAGAAAAATATCTTCCTTTTTTAAATGTTTTTTTTTAATCTTCATTTTTGCTCTTGCACCACTTAATATAAATTGTATATCACATTTAATATTTTAACAGGGATGTTTTTACTGTACATATGTAAAATGTGTGTATTACTCACTTTAGAAAAAGCACTTTAGAGATGAATAAAAACTTGGCGGTGCCCTTGAGAGATTACGTCAGGTAGATCTCAACCAAAATCTTAAAAATATTTAGAACAACAATATATTTTCTTCAATATTCCATGCTCTCTTCACTTTCAATTTTACGGCTCAAGCCGGCCGTTGTAGAATCTTTTTGAACAATGTAGGTTATTTAAAGCGAATATTGAAAAAAAAATATATACTGAATTTTATTTTTCAGTGATTCGTAAATGAGTTGAGAAACGTGTTGAGAGAAGAAGAAAACAAAAGCAGAAAATACTACACCCCCCACTGAATGAAAAAAAAAAGAGAGATGCATATTGTATAAAGTTACAGAAAACGTATTGCGATATTTATTCTAAGCTGAGGTAAGGATGCTTGTAGTAGAAGGGGACGTGTGAGCTTATTTAGTTAGTTAGTTAAATGTGCCGAAATAAAATAGTCCAAGATCAGATATCAGATCTATTAGAGCCATGCTGTAACTGCAGCATCGACGACGTACCTTTTCCCTTACAGACTTCTGCTTCTATACTGTAAAAAATTGATGTTTTTACAGTATGATACAGCTATTATTACAGTAATTTTTCAGTAATAAACTATAAAACTGCTTATTTTACAGTAGTAAACTGTAAAATTGCTAGTTTCACAGTTAATTACTGTGCATTTTACAGTTTTAAACTGGAACTTCTGCTGCCAGTATGACACTGTTGTTTTTACAGAATAATACAGCTAATGTAAATTAATAAACTGTAGCATTGTTAATTTTACAGTAGTAAACTGAAATTGCTTTTTTTACAGTAATAAACTGTAAAATAGCTAATTTTACAGTTTATTAGTGCGATTTTACAGTTTCGAACTGAAACCTCTGCTTTCTGTATTATACTGTAAAAACAACTTATTTTGCAGTGTACTGTCTTGGATTATCAAGTGAAAGTAATATAGAAGCCTCGGAAAAGTAGCTTTGTTTCAAAAAATACTGCTGCCTAAAATGGCAGATTATTAAAATTACGTTACAAAAAGAACTGATTCAAACCAGGCCAAGCTTTTTAAGCCCTTTTAGGCCTAAGGTCTATGTGAAGAGCAACTCATCATAGGGTTATAAAACTCTCAATTGAAAACAGTAACCGAAGATGGCGCCATTTGTGCTTCCCTGTTATCAGTTAGCACTCAGGTTTATTATTTAGTTTATGAAGTGTTCTGCTGTGGGGGAAAAATGTTGAAACTTGAGATAAACTCTGGTTTCCGACAAGAGAAACTTTCCTTATAATAATAATAATAAGTAGTATGGATGTTTTTACTGATAATAATTCTAAATCTGGAACTTTGAATTTAGTAAACTAATAAAGATGTATTGCCAATCCAGGGAGGATTAATTGAGTTTCGTAAGGAAGAGAGCATTGGATTAAAGGGGGAAACTTTTAAGACTCTTTTTTATACTAGTTTAGGTTTGCGTCTGTTTTTTCATTACATCTATTCTACTTTCGTAAATTCGTCTCCTGCCCGTATACAAGTCACATGACCACCTTACTAAGTTTGGTCGAGTCAATATTGACTTAAGTACTACGCGAATTACTTTTTTCTTTATTTTTTTTCTTTCTTTCCTTCTTTCTTTTTTGAAATGTCATGAACTTAATTTTTTTGCGTTACATTAGGTTAATAAAACTCAAAGTTATTACTTTCCTCCAAAAGTTTCCAATTTTTAGTATTTTAGGTATAAATGGGTTAAAATAAATGTTAAATGTTATTTCTTTTTTTTTTCCATGCGAGGATTTTTTTTGTATTCAGTGCTCTAAAACATACTTTTAAATTTCAAATACACATTGCAACATTTTTATCAACTGATTAGAAACTATTATTAAAACTTCAGTTCAAAGATCGACGAACCCATCAACAAAAATATAAACAAGTAAGGAAATAAGCAATTAAAATTTTCGAAGTATATTTTTTTTAAGATTCAGCATTTATTTAATGCTATTTTTTAGTCTTGACGCATTGAATACGTCGTGAAGGAAAGCTTATATTTCATGTAAAAAATGAGGAGTCGCAATTTTATGAACAGAAATTGACTAAAACCTTCTGTTAACTTATTTACCCTCTTCATTCATGAATAAGATAAACTTTAGAAAAACTTTTAAAGCTGAATGTTAATTCCAAAATTCACATACTGTACAATTTCTTTATAGACATTGTTTATTAGACCATCAAATTTGATTGAGAGAGAAAAAAAATTGAACTAAGGAGCTCGTTTTTTAAGAATATTTGCCGAAAAAAAACTTATGATTAAATTGTATCAGTTGCAATATAATTTAGCTTTTTTCAAAATTTTTAGTGCTTTTCAAAGTCCTGATCAGAGTTTTGATATCCTGACCTTTTAAAGAAATCATTTAAACATTTGTCTGAATTATGTTCCTAAATTAAAAGTTCATGTTGTACCATTTTACTATGCACGTGAACTGTAATTATATGGTGCTGTTGGCGAAAAACGTACGTGTTAATTTGGCAAAAGCTGGAATCGTAATCTTTTAGCAATGGTTAAGAAAAAATTATACACCATAGAAAGTCAAATAACCCATGTAGCACAAATAACCTTTACACGTTTTATAAACGTTTTTAAGCGGTTGTTGCAACGTTAATAACCATTTTACAACCTTTAAAAAACGGAGTGTGCTACTTGGGTAAATGTCATAACAAAATCACAACCCAAAAAATTAATCAAATGTAGTTCAATTCAATTCTTTTTGTTACACCACAAACCAGTTTTTTTTTTCTGTTTTTACATGATACTGAGTACTTTGCTGCAATATTCCTTGGGATATTTTACATTGTGTCAAATATTATAGATGCTTTGTGTGCACACAATTTCAATAATCTCTTAAATGGGAAAACTATCTAAAATTTGGTTTCTGAATCTTTCATCATGTTTGAAGTACTTTTGGCAAGATCCATTCTTCGTCTTCAAAAACTTACTTCCGGGATTTACGATTAATTTCTAACAACAGAACTCACAACTTACGTTAATACTGCTGTTTCAAGTAGTCTTTCAATTTGATTTCATATAACAGAGCATATCAGTTTTTCGCGTGCTGTATATTATATATATATATATATATATATATATATATATATATATATATATATATATATATATATATATATATATATATATATAGTTAAAGTAAGCATCACTATACTTGATCCGTAATTTCACATGATTGGCATTATTTTCATTCACTCATTCACAACGTGCAACATGTTTTATGTCCACACATGCACCTCAAAGTCGCTGATGTCACTTCAGTCAAAGTCCTCAAAGTTCAAAAGATTGTACATTCCGAAATGCAAAATTTAGTTTTATTTGACGGCGGCACCGCAACTAAAAAGCTTGCATGTCTAAATCATGAGGCAGTTTTCTTTTGAGAATATAAGTCTTTGAGACATATCTGTAATTTTACTATTCGTCCTTGACTAGTATCGATAAATGTTGCACCATCTGCCGGATCTTCAGGCTTGCTATTGTGTTCTAAAATCCTGCATATTTATCCGGTCAGCTAAGCATTATTGAAAATAGGCACGAAAGCAACATTATCCATTGAATATTCATTTGCTTCACTGGACTCCAACCTGTAATAAATTAAATATTTCAAAATAATTAATCTCTATAGCTTACTTTTCGCTTAGACGAAAACTCTGGATATGACGGTAAAGTATTTCCTGTTATATTTTAAGGCATCTCCGTGCTACTTCTATAGGTGTAAAGTTAAGCTTAATATATTTACATAAGACATAAGCAATAAATGACGCTTCATATGCATTTATTTTGGTTTCGTGAGCGGAAAAAGGAGCTTGATGGCAGTTCCTTAATGCTTTATTAGTTAGATGACTGAGAACTCTGAACGAGATTTTTTAATCAATAACTCGTTGCGCAACAATGCCAACTTTCAAAACGAGCATTAGGATCTCTTTGAAATGCAATGTCGTATTGTACCATACGATAACGCGGCTATGCAGAGTGAATCTTTTGAAAAGGCGTCATGGAGCGCATATAAAAAATTTAAGTGATACTGCATGGGCTGAAAAGAGCTATTTTTAGCAACAAGATATCAAGAAAAAAAAAGGATCTGATTTTTTTCTAGTTTAATATAATTGTTTCAGATCATTAATAAACGAACTTTTAGCTGTGGCACTATCAGAGTGACGTGTCAAGGAGAGGCAAAGCCTGGGGAAGATTCGTTGAAGTTTTTTTTTTTTTTTTTTTTTTTTTTTTTTTTTTTTTGTCGAAAGCATATTTTAAATGACTGAGCATGTAGCAGCGCATACTCTGTGACCTTATGAAATTTCGCATAGCCTGCGTACTTCTCTTCAGAAAAGTAAAACTTTTTCTTTACAGAATTAAAACCAACTAGGTCCATTTTAAAAGAAAAATTATTTTATTATCAAATTATAAGTTAAATTCACTGGCGGAAAAAAAATACCAACACCAAGAAAGACTTGTGTTAGATAAACGAAACTTGGTAGGCGTGTTTATACAACTGAAAGATGACATCGATTGAAATTTCGCACTCCGCGCATAAGTGTGGCGCAGCTGGTGTCACTCAGAACATGCAAATAAGGCTTGTTTTAAAAGCGTATTGTGAAGTTCGTGAGCAATATTTTTGCGTGAAATTTGACGAATTGCATTCATGTTAGCCAGGAATGCCTGTAAGAAGACGAAGAAGCCATTATCAGCAGTTCACTGAGTTTGAACGAGGTCGTACAATTTGACTACGAGAAGGTGGATTTTCATTTCGCGATATTGCAGAAACACTTGGGGGAGGGGGGGGGTTAATGTTTCCATCATGCATGATTATTGGAAGCTATGGTCAAGGCATGGTACTGCCTCAAGAAGATCGAGTTCCGAACTCACGTGGCACGACTGAGAAGGAACATCGCCGAATCTTGCGTACGGCTGTGGCGCATCGTACTGCATCTGCGGCTGCAGTTGGTACCGTCGTAACCCAAGGAACGGTAAGAAACTGTACTTCAAGGACAGCTCCGAAACAGGCAGCCTGTAGCCGTATTCCATTGACTGCAAACCATTGCCGTTTCCGACGGCAGTGGTGCCAAGTCAGAGCTCACTGGAGGTCTGAGTGGAGATCTGTTGTAATTTTTGATGAAAACAGATTCTGCCTTAGTGCCAGTGGTGGCTGTATATTGGCCAGAAGGAGGCCAGGGGACCGCCTGCATCCAAGCGGTCTACGGCCTAGACACACGGGACCCACACCTGGAGTCACGGTCTCTGGAGCAATTTCCTACGACTGCAAGGGCACTCTTGTGGTTATCCCGAACTCACTGACTGAAAAATTGTCGTCAGTCTGGTAATTTAACCAGTAGTACAGCCCTTCATGAGTAGCATTCAAGGGGGAGTCTTCCAACAGGATAACGTTCGCCCTCACATCGCTGCTGTAACGCAATATGCTCTACAGAGTGCTGACATGTTACCATGACCTGCAAAATCACCAGATCTGTCTCCAATTGATAACGTATGGGATATCATTGGACGGCATTTCGAGCATCATCCACAGTCAGCAATGACGGTCCTAGTATTGACACAACAAGTGCAACAAGCATGGCACTCCATACCACAAAGTGACATTTGGCACGTGTATGACCTAATGCATGCACGCTTGCAGGCTTGCCTTCAAAGTTCTGGAGGTTACACCCTCTTTAAATAAACATAATTTCACATCTGCACAGCATTTTCTTGAGCTTAAATTAGCCAGTGATTTTGTACATTTAATCAATTAAACTTTTAACTACACAATTGCATTACCCAAATTTCATTACTCTAGAGCAATTTTTCTTTGTGTTGGGATTTTTTTTTCCACCAGTGCATGATAAAATAAAAGCTCCTTATAAAAATTGTTACAGATCAAAAACCTCTAGATCTCAAAAAAAGTGAATATCGAGTAAGGGTTTTGAGTCAACGCCTCTTCAGATTCACAGTTCGCCTTTGGAACTTGAGATTTTGAGAAATTTACTTACTGGTTTTTATTCTAAACGACTCATTTACTGTAACAGTCATCACATCGCTGCTTGAAATGAACAGTGGCATATCTGCAAAAATCGATTTTTTTTAATTACATAAACAATTCATTTTTTTTAATTCTTTCTTGTGGTAATATCGGCATATCTCTAGTTTCAAAATATCACGCAGCAATCGCTAGTGTCGTTGTGCATAGTTTGTATTTTGGAGTCCTTCTCCTAGTAAACAATGACACAGCCGCCATTGCGTCAGTTCTAAAGAAATGCTTGGAGGAGGAACATCTATGTCTCTGTAAGTTGATTCGGCATAAGTACCCTTAATACCGTTTTACTTCCAAATACCGTTTTACTGTAAAAACTTTGAAACGCTCTCTTGAAAAGTAGTGTTTTGCAAATATGCCACTGTTCATTTCAAGCAGCGATATGTTGTCTATATCATTAATTCTTCATGCGACGATCAAGAAAAAGCGTATGAGTTTTTCGCGTGATCATCTTTAAAAATTCATTCTACTGTAGATTTTTTAATGGATTGGACATTTAAAAGAAATTAAACCCTAGTGAGAGTGAAATTAGCACAATTAACCTGTTACCACCCAGTGATCTACTTGTACCTCTTTTCAGACTCCTCACTAAAAAACCTGCTTATCATTTCTTATTCTTATTAGCTGGTTTCCAATTGAAAATTGGTTTAATAGGAAACCAGTCAATAAGAATAAGAAATGATAAAAAGGTATAGTTTTCATTGAGGAATCTGAAAAGAGGTGATTTATAAATAGATCACTGGGCTGTAACGAGTTAATACTAACCAATAAAACGCTTTCTAAAATAGCTTATCACTGTTTCACCTGATTCGGAGTTATCAGCCACTTGAAGTCCGGAACTTCTCTGGTAACTTCCACTAATCAGTATCTCCGAGTTCTTTTTGAGAACTTTTGACAAAGCGGATGTGCACTTGAGTCTCATCTCTTCTCCCTTGAAATGCTCCCTTTGCACACGAAATTGGAGTCCCAGCTTAGTCGAAGAGAGGCCATCGGGATAGAAAACTGGACGATATTCAGCAAGAAACTCTGCTTTTACCTAAAAGACATTGCGAGATAAACTTTTGCTCACAAATTTTGAGATGACTTCATTGATGAGCAGTAAGTTACAGCCCTTAACATGTTAGCCGCTCAGTGATCTATTTAAAGATCGCCTCTTTTCAGACTCCTCACTGAAAACTATTCCTTTTTATCATTTTTTGTTCTTATTGGCGCGGTTCCCATTGAGCCAATTTCCAATTGGAAACCAGCTAATAAGAATAATAATTATTAAAAGGGATAGTTTTCAGTGAGGAGTCTAAAAACAGGTGATCAATAAATAGATCACTGGGCTGTAACGGGTTTAGGCAGAGCTACATGCAAAATATATTCACAAATCGGTTATGACACCCACACACAGCAGATTCTTATTCGTTATGGACTTATACGTCTACATTGTACAGTAACCTCTTGTTACATCGCGCCTCGTTATATCAGTCATTCAGTATATCGCGCTTCCCATTTGTTTCTCGAAAAATGAATGAAAATAATTATTTGCAATTGGAATCACAGAAAAATAAAATTATATTTCTGAGAAGAAGTTTTCTTTTTCTATTTACAATCAGTGAAGAAAACAATAAAAAAACAATAAACAATATTTATAATTCACTGTTCAATTTTAGAAGAACAACAGGTAAGCAAATTTTCTTTTGTTTTCATTGAGAAAATTGACCTAAGTGAGCATTTATTTGTATGCTAATTGAACCATGACGTTTTAGGACGCTGCTTTTACCGCGCTTTTTTGTTGTTTACTGACAAACGCGATATAGTTAGATATATTTCCGAGTTAGACCACACCATTGCTTGCGCACTGCAAAAAATGAGCTGTTGTTTCTACAATAAAATTCTGGCCGCCGAGGTTCCATTTTAAAACTGTCAAATGCACAGTAATAAACTGTACAAGCATTTTTACATTTTCTCGTTTTGTTTATTGCCGTAAAATTTACTTGCATTATACTGTAAAAACAGCAGTATAATACTGGCGGCAACTGTTCTAGTTGAAAACTGTAAAATGCGCGGTAATAAACTAAAATTAGCAATTTTACTTTTATTACGGTAAAATTAGAAATTTTTAGTTCATTACAATAAAAAAGACTGTAAAAACAACATTTATTTTTTACAGTATAGCTGGTGTGGTAAATTTATTTTAGCTTCAATGAGCCTCAAACTTGGTTATTGACTGTTCCAGAATGACGAGTCAGCAATGAAGGCGAGACAGGTATTTGTAGGTCTCATAACGGGGGCTGTCGGTTCCTGTGTTTTAGACATCGATTCTATAAAAGAGAAAGGCGTAAAAGATGATAGGGTAGATTAGAGGAAGACGCCGTACTGTGGAAGATCACGTGTTTCACCCATAAGCATCACCGTCATTCCACGAAAATGTCGGCATCTTGTCCTGCACGTGAGACTCACGTAATGCATTAAAAAGTAGCGATTTTAAAGGATAATGAACAACTTTTTGATGACTAAGAATCCACAATCAGGTGCGGGATTTCTATAGCAAAACAATTTGACACGTATCTTCTGAAATGACTACTTTTTAAAGAAATATCCCAAGTAGTACACTTCGTTTTTTAAAGGTTGTAAAATGGTTATTAACGTTGTAACAACCGCCATAAAACGTTTATAAAACGTTTAAAGGTTATTTGTGCTACCTGGGATATGAGCATCACGTGTGGGACAAAATGGCGGGTTTTTGTAATGACCCATAAACAACAGCTAACCGGTCAGTTGGAATGAAGGAGCGAGCACATAGAGAACATATATATCATTTTTGTAGATGGACCACAGTTGTATGTGGCGTTTTTAGATGACTTTGTCACTTTGTTTGTTGTGGCAAGTACCCAAAATTACACTTTACTTAGTCACATTAGACGTAGATTCTATGGCCGAAAAATAACTCTATTAGTTTTGGTAAATTTGAAGTATGTGCTTTCTATTAGCCACGTTACGAATCCCGCATACGCTGTGTTAGATGAACTGGTAGCTGGGGGCAAACGGCGAGTATGCTTTTGAGGTAAGATGCCGTATCTTTCCAACCGGTCCTAGAGAAGGGAATGACCATACGCGAAACTAAAAATACACTGAAACGTTGGTGAAGTGTGATTGGATAAAATACATTGTTTTCATAAATCGTATTATACATTTGAAACCATTCTGTAGTAAGACATTTAAAGAACAATCTAAAGCAATGTTACTTGAATGTACGTAAAATACGTTTATCAATGTGTTTCTTGCGTCGATTTCCTATAAGGCATCTTACCCAAAGATTGGCGTAAAACGCCGACATACAAATGTTTTGATATATTAATTGTCGGAGGTAAATTATTTTGCAAAACTAAACTTTTTTTTTACTAATCACAAAGTCCATGCTTTTTGTGGATTAATTTTTTAGTGAAAAATAGAATCAATATGCTATTTTATGTAAAATAATTAAAAAAAGACCCATCAACCCTAAATTGGTAAATGAATCAACATGTATAATTTTAATATCTCATAAAACTATTGACGATGTTTTTCAAGGGAGGAAACAAGTAAGAGGAATGCTAAGCACAGCAGTATACTGCCGTGCTTAGCACAAAAGTCATATTTGCACTTTTTAACAAAACTGAGTTATCACCACCGGGTGGCTTTTTGTGACCGATTTTACCTTTATATAAAATTACATCGTCATTCGAGAACGGGAAATGTTTTTAAAAAAATTCTGAAAAAGTTTCCTCTGAATCAAATACGTGGTAGCGCAAAACTTTAAAGAGAGATATATCTCAGTTTGAGCTCGACTGCAGATACCACTTTTGCGCAATATAGTCTTTTCATCCTTTTTCTTTATTTTTCGAAATGGCAGCTCAAAATTCTAATATGATTTTAAGCAGTCCTTTGTACTAATATGTTAATCTTATTGTGCAGTGTATTGCATAAAAAATGGATTATTGGTGTGTATTATAATCGTTCAATACATTTGTCTATAATCTCATTTTTTAACACGATAAGCCATTTTGGTGTAAATGTATTCATTGAAATAAAATTTATAAACTCATAATACGAGGCGCGTTCAAACAGTAAGGGCCGTTTGGTCACAGAAAAAAATATACTCATAAGAAAAAAAAATGTCATATTTAGTTAGGTACAAATTTACTTTAATTCTCTACATAATCGCCGTTCACTTCTAAGCATTTTTCGTACCTCTGCATCAGCTTCTTTAACCCCTCTGCGTAGAAACTTGCCGCCTGAGAGCTGAACCAGTTGACAAGCGTTTTTGAGTCCCTCTTCGGTTTCAAAAGGTTGTCTACCTAGCCGCTGTTTAAAATGTAAGAGGAAGTAGTCGCTAGGTGCAAGATCGGGACTGTACAGTGGGTGGTCAAAAAGTTCTCTACGAAAATCTTACATTTTCTCCTTGGTTTTGGCAGCAGTGTGAAGATGCGCGTTATCGGGGAGGAAGATTATGCCTGATCACAATTTCCCACGGTGTTTGTTTTGGATAGCAAGAATTAATTTGTCGCCGAATCGCAGAATGCAATTCGCATTTGGCGGGATCAACGATTTTGGTGGCCATTGTTCTTTGCATTCACGGACAACAATACGACTTGAGAAATGAAATAAATGACGCTGTAGCTTCACAATGAGTTCAGTTAATGGCCCAGCAGTAGTAAAACTGTGCTTCGAAGCGCCATTATTTAAATTCAAGCAAACGGCCCTTACTTTTTGAACGCGCCTCGTATACCTATTTTAATATCATCTGTGGACTTTATTGTTCATCATAATGTAATTATTTGTTTCAATGTGATATTAGAACGATTTAGCAATTAGTATTTTCCAGAAAGAATGTAATTAATCCAGAAATTCTAATAATTTCCTTATAACATATTTCACACTCAGCTAATAAGTCACTGAAAATGAGCGGGACGAAACTACCTTTCGCTTAATTTTGCTTTGGACGCTGCGGGTGTTTCGAAAAGTAGAATTGCGACTTATACATATATCTACGTTCAAATTCACGTGATAACCACGGGGGGTCGAGAGGAACGTCAAACGAGCTAACAGCTCTGTTGACATATTATGTCTTAGTGGTACTTGGAATTTATTCAGAGTATGAGGATACCCTCGTTTTGCGAAAAACCTCTTAAAGTGAAAGAGTTTGGAGGAAAATGCGTCAAGCGGTAAATGAAATGAATTTGAGAATATCTGCTTTAACCGCTTAGTCGTCGTGCCCGTTCCTCATACGGGCAGAATATTCGGTCAAATTTTGTCGTGCCCGTGTCTCATACGGGCTGCGTTTCTGATATTTTTAAAGCTTCAAAACTTTTACTTTTTGTCGTGATCGTATTAGCTTTTATTTCTACAACTACTACACCTACTAAAGAAGGTGGAAGAAAAACAAATTTGGAGTTTCGAAAGGATTTGGTCGATGAAATATTAGAGACATATTAAGCTTCCGTTCCTGTTTCAAGAGGAGGTCGTCCATCGAATGAAGCGTCACTAAGTCGATTGATTGAACGCCATTTTCTGGAAATAATACCCCCTACAGACAAGAAAGCAAATCCCGCGAGAGAATGTAAAATGTGTTGCAGTAAGACGAATGCAAATGGGAAAAGAGTTCGAAAGGAGACAAGATACTTTTGCAAAGACTGTAATGTAGAATTATTCATACCATGTTTCAAAATTTACCACACGCAGAAATATTATTAACATTTCAACTAATATGCCCCTATTATAGATCTCCAATTTTGAAACATTGTTTGTCACCAACGACGCATTACTTCAAGAAAATAAGAAATTTCTCCGCTCAAAATTTACTTTTTCTTTCTCAATGCCTGCATTGAAGCTTTTCAGCCAGACTTGGATGCGCGAAGAAAGCAAACTTTAAGGTAAAATTGGGTAAGTTGATTAAAATTTTCCTACCTTTAAAAAACCACTAAATTCAAAGGAAAATGCAGTGTTTTTTTATTTTAATATGTTTAAAATATATCAAAATAAAAAAAAACAAAAATAAAAGAAAAATGATGAATTTTGATCAGTTTTTGGAAAAAAAAGTGCGACGAGTAAGCACGACGAGTAAGTTTTTTTTGGTAAAACGACTGAAATAGTCTGTGAGACGAAGGCATAAAAGATGCTTAGAAACATGGTTTCGTTTGCCAACTTCGGGGACTACAAAATGTGATCTTTTTCTGAATCCGTAGAGTCTACAGATGAAAAAAAAAATTTCCCAAAAAAAAACTGTCTCATTAATTTTTACAGACCATTAAAAATACATGACAAAATAGGTGAAAATGAAAATCTCGGGCGGATAATTACGCAAAATATCAAAAATTTATGAATATATAACAACACGCATAGATAGTGTACAATACATAGATAGATACAATCTACACGCAAAGGTAGACAGTTAGATTCTGTTTGATATTTAAGCCAGCGACGTTCGTCGAATTTGCGCATGCGTCAGGTCTCTACTAATCTTATCGAAGTAGGGATGATAGTCATGAGAGAGACAATGAAATTGAGGGGATTTTTCTTTTTTTTTGTTTTGTTTTTTGTTTGATTCGTTCATTTGCTGCTTTGGTGTGCCCTACCCTTTCTTATCAGGTCTAGGGGAAATGAAAATAATATTGGACTAATTAGAAATGCTGTCATGGTGCATTTTCGTAACTAAGCTGTCACTCTTTTCAAAATAGAACCGTTCAACGGTGCTGGGTGCAGCTTTCGAGGTCGGACAATAGATATATAGTATTTACAAAAAAAATGTAAACAAAAATTAGTAAATAATTTTTTAATTTAAATTCGCATTTGATAATAAATAAATAAATAAATACCTTTGTGTAATGAAAAAATAAAATAAAAAAAAAAACGTAATGATACGCAAATGAGCAGGAAACGGCATACGCGTGTTTCGGCCTTAAAAGGAATGCCTTTTTCAGTGCAAAAATGCGAACTTATGGATGAATTTCTTTATCAGATTTATCAAATTCTAATACAAAGTGTATTTTTATGATTAGACAAATCATTTATGCACAGCTGCTGTCACAAGACACATGCACCTTTATGTATATATCTTTGAAGAACAAGGAGTTATCTTGCATGCATTGAAGATTTGTTTTTGTACATAATCTAGTGCGATGGAAATAGTGTTTCACTGGATTTCAATGCTGCCAGTATTAAAATGTACCACTTTACGATTGAGTGGGATCAATGATTAAATTTTTCAAACATCGGTGATGAATATTGTTTCACAGTTCTCTTGGTGTATAATAAAAAAAATCAAATTTTAGAGGTAGTGATACAACACGTATAAATTTCAATTTAAATACCAAGTAACGAGCTTCATCAACTGAGCAAAAATATCTATACATCAACTGAGGGTATCCGTACAGTGAACAACAATCGCAAATGCTTGATCTTGAATCAACTACTCATTCTCTTCCCATGAAGAACAAATTTTGATGGATTCAGTTTAGACTACATTTAGAACATATGTTTATTTTTGCCTTCGCTTTTAAAAGCACAGTAGGTGACGCAGTCGGTGAAGACCTGCAATTCCAATAATGTTGAACAATAGTCATTCATTACCTGATGCCTTAGCAATGGTGTAGATATTTTTTTCAATTTTAAATATGATTAAATTCCCATTAGTGGACACACAGCATTAGCTGCAAAAAAGAAAAAAAAACTGCTTCATTGCTTGAGAAAGAATGAAAACTTTAAGGGTCTGAAATATTTATCGATACAGTACCAGTAGAACTTTTAGATGCATGAAAAGCAGGCAAAAAAGGTAAATCTTGTCAATCCTTCCATTGTTTTTTAGTTTCGATTACCTGTTTGCTCTTTGACCTGATCTATTATTATGCTACAAAATCCATTGATAGTTTATATATATCAGCCACAACTTTACCAACACTTATTCACTGTGAGCATACGGATGTATCACACGTAAATCTAGTATTTCATAGAAATAAAAGGGTAGCTTAGAGAGGGGGGGGGGCGAGCGTAGTTAATACGATCATAACTAAAAAAACCAATGCTCTATTTTTCAACAGCAGCAAGGTGTATTATAATATTATTTAAGAATAAAATTTCACGCAAAGTTATAAAACAGTCATACAAAATTAGCGTCAAGTATCGTCTGTTATCAAAAAGTAGTAATGTTAGAAAGGAAAAAGATTTAACATGAAAATAAGCAACTGAAACTTACTTTTCAATTTTTAGTGCTAATGGTTAATTTTATGGTATTTGTGCTGTCTTGGCATCAGAGCTGTTGTATATGTTCTTAAGATTTTGTACTCAATGAATATGTCTTTTGTGCAGTAAAATCTTCTCCAAATTTTGAACGAAACAATGTATCTGTGATATAGATCGCCATTATTTATGTGCTGTCCAAGTACACTACATATCTATGCCGGTTATAGTGTACTAAGCGAAACCCCGAGATTAAAAGCAGGCGGAAGTGCGGATTGATACAGTTCAGTGGTTTTTTTTTGGGAGGGGGGAGGGGGATTAAATCACAGAAAGTACGTATATTATAACGTATTAATATATTTTGCAGCATAAAATCGTATGAAATTGAAAAATTAAGGTGCACTGTAAAAAAATTCGGAAACGTTTCTGAAAATAAGAGAACGTTTTTGAATATACCGGAAACATCCGTTTAAAATCAGCTTTCCGTAATAGTCGGAAACGTTTCCGAATATACAAAATACCTAAGAGGAAGTTGCGTAGCTCGATGCGCAACGAGCAAAATTGAGGTTCGGGAGAAGATTGAAACCGGAAACGGCGCCATATTAATGTGTTCACATTTCAGCTTGTGTATATTTAATCTTGCTCAGTATAAAATCGGATATGGTGGGAATTTTAATCCGTGAGGAAGTTAATGCAAGCCAGGAATGTACGAATGGTATTTGCTTCGTTTTGGTGACATATAAAATTAATACGAAAACTAAATCTTCAATGCGTACTTCAAAGGGATTATCAGAGATTATTACAATACATCGCGAACAGAAGTTTGGATTATTTTTATTTGTTCCAAAAACCGGTAAGTAATATTCATTGCATAGAATTAGATTTATTTTCTTTTAAACTGTATAAAGTCTGTGCTGTGCCCAAACCTTTTGTTTCTCGGGATTTGTATTGACATAATCAAAACTGGTTTTCATTCTGCGCTTTAAGAAATTTGTCCGGTTAAAATTATGCGTGAATTTTTCTAATAATTATAATAAGATCAGGAGCTCACCGAAGGCAGGTCATAAGAGGTCGCTGGGATCTCCCAAAAATTTTCCTCATTCGGCAAATTTTGATTGACATTCAGAAAATTCAGGGACATCATTGCAATATTTTTTGTGATATTATTTGTGAGTTACTGCAATCTTTCATTTTTTATGCATGTTGAACATGAGAAGAACCTATTAATAAAAATATATCTCAATCTGTAATTGACGTCACTAATCATAAACAGAATATAATGTTCCTTTTCTTGCGGCGCCTTCGGGTGCCCTTATTGCCCGTTGCATCCGCCTAACTTCGTTCGAATGGGGAAACGAAACCAAACTAAACGCATAGATGTTGCACTTTGAACGCAACCTGAAAACTTTAATAAAATGTGTGGCTACTTCAGTTTTTTTTTCTTGCATTGCTTTCAGATTATTTTTTTTTTTCTTTCTCTTTGTGAAAAGAAGATCAGCTTAGTTTTAGTTCATTAAATTTATTTCTTCGCTACGAAAGAAATCACCGTTTTTTTCGTTTTAATTATAAGAAAATATTACTGTGTGTTAAAATTAATTTACTAATTTTGAATGGTGTATTAAAAGGAATTGGGGAAAAATGTGAGTAATTTGTTGCTGCGCAGAACAACTACACCATGAATAGTTTTTAATAGAGTGTGTATTAGAATATTTTAAAAGTGTGTCATTTTCTGTTCACTTGAAAATGCTCTGAACACGAGCGGCACATTATTCGAGTAGCAAATTACTTAAGGATTGTGTGCTGTTTATAAAGACATACATTCATCGCTGTGGTATGGAATGTTTAATTTGAAAATAGTAATAGGAGTAAGTATATATTTTAATTTTTGAAATTTATTGCATGTAGCTTCAGGTCTCTCTGGGACGTGGGGGGAAGAGGGGGGGTTAATGGACCCCCTGGGATTTTAAATTTACTGCTTTTTGTTAAGCATCTCTGCTTGTATTTTGATGACTTTTTCTATTACATGCATCGAGCACATACCTTTTGCACAAAACAACTTTGAAATGGCAGACTAGTATATTGTTTAATGAATAAGGCATATGAAAATATCATTCCAGACTAAAGTAGCACCTATTACTATTCCAACATGTCACTATTCTTGAATATTAATGTAGATACATTTCTTGACTATTATATCCTTTTTGAACGTCAATATTATATAGTTTAGGATTCACTGAAATATTTTTTAGTCATCGCTTGTGGCACAAATGCTTATTGTAACGCTTAACACCTTCGTACATTTTAAAATGTTTAACATACAAAAAAGGAAGCTGGTACACTGTCAAAAATATCAAAGCACGTTTCTAAATATATGGGGCAGCTGCAGTTCATGATATTTTTAAAAACATTTCTGAGAATTTCGGAACATTTTCTCTAACTTTTTAAAAGCTTCCGAGTATTTCGGACTAAAAACATTTCTGAGAATTTCGGAACATTTTCTCTAACTTTTTAAAAGCTTCCGAGTATTTCGGACTATACTTTCTGTACTTTCCAAAAGCATTTCTGTGTACTTCGGATCCTAATTTCTGTTATTTCAAAAAATGTTCCTTAGTATTTCGGAATCCTCTTTGTGTAATTTTCAAAAACATTTGTGTGTATATTGTGCAGCTGGGGTTTGTGAAATTTCCAAAAAGCGATTTTAAGTATTCCAGAATTCTCTCTGAAAATGTAAAACGATTTCGATCATCTTGGAATCCTTTTTCTGTAACTTTTTTTTAATACAAATCTAATGTCACGTATTTCAATAAGTTTAATTAATTTTTTCACCACTGAGATGAGCAATATATCATTCCAAAAAGAAAACAAAAAATAAATCAATAAAATACTTTAATAATAGTGTGAAAATACAAAATTATTATTATTATTATTTTAATCCTCCAGTTTCTTATGTTATAACTCTATTTTTATGAACCTGAACTTTTACAAAAAACAAAACAAAGGGGGGAACTAAAAAACATAATAAAATTCATAAATAATAAAAAATTTTCATTTTTACACAATTATGAAAGTATTTTATTAAATTATTTTTTGTTTACTTTTTAAAATGAAATATTACTAATCTCAGCGGTAAGAAAAAAAATCATCATAATTCAAATGTGTATACATATAAAAAAAAAAAGAGAAACAGAAAAAAAGGATTCCGAAACATTCGAAAACATTTCTGAAATTTTCAGAGATTTCTGAAATACTGAGAAACGTTTCATACTCAGAAACGTTTCTGAAAATAAGTTTCCGACATACTCAAAAACGTCTTTGAAAATAACAGAAAGAGGATTCCGACATACTCAGAAACGTTTCCGGATTTTTTATTTTACATTGTAGAAAAATTGTTTCTTAAAATTTTGGATTACGAATAATTTATGCAATAGCGCCACCTATAGAAAACTTTTGTTGTGATAGAGCAAGGCTCCACTAGATTTTGCTATGAATAGAACCATCAGGCCAAGAATATAGTTCCTATTTTAGTTACTAATTAAAACTTAATCAGACAGTTCCAGCTTGGGAACATTGGAGTTTTAAATTGAGTACATCAATACTAATCGATTTCAAGCAAGTTCCCGTAGTCCCAGAGATTGGTAAGCGAACTTGAACGATATCGGTGCTTGGCCCAGAGACTATTATTTCAGGAGATCAGAAGTTTCCATTGCTCATTGGATTTTAGAATCGAGAGGTTCTGGGACGTTTCCTGCTCCCGGCTTATTCGTAAAGAACTTTTTATGAATTTATAAATGTGCCTTCGTCTTGAATTAAAATACTGTTACTCGTCCTTCAAATTTCAATTATGATTTATGTTTTAGCAGGATTGCTTCACAGACCCCCTGCGGTCCACGGGTCACACTTTAGGAAACCTCGCTTTATAGTATGCTCTTTTCCTACGTTTCGTGGTACTTAAATTTTATCGAAGCGGGGGTGTTGTAATTTTTTAATGAGTGGCTCTTTTCGATCAGCGCGCTTCATTTAAGTAGATATTTTGCATTCAATTTTGCATGCAAAAAACTTAATTTTAAAGGCTAACAAATAAAGCCCATCAAGAAAATAAAATATGTATGGTTAAATATGATAAAAGCATGATGTTGAGATGAAAATCTTTTAAAATTTCAGGGGCGGAAAGTATCTTTCCCATAGAATCATTTACAATGAAAGAAAATTAAAATTAATGTTGATTATTTGCCATGAAAAGATAAAAATCATGTTCCAATGCACAAGGGTACATCACACTCTGCACAGATACAGCGGGTCCTCATTTCTTTTCCTTTTGTGCTACATTTCCTGCATCGTCTACAATTTGAAATCATCTTGGACATTATGATTCCCCACACTGGCTAAGCGCACATCATCCGGAACTGCACACTTGTTTGCTTGGAAGCTAAAAGGACGCTAGCTGAAGTGGGAAATAACGTTCCCACTGTTGTAATAGCAGCACCAATATATTATAATGGGATTTGCACTTCCCAGCGTATTTTCTATGATCTTGTAAGTGGGAAGTAATTTTCCCACAGCCCACGAAAGTGTTTTAAGCGGACTTGACTTTTGTACCTTAATTTCCCTTTATCATAACTTTTTACCTACTCAATGAATTGGCATCGCAACGTACTGGTAAAAATTATATTTAATTTCATCGCTTCTTTGCGTTTGTTTCTTTATAGGTCAGAAACTAAAACTACAGTCGACACATTATTTTCTTACCTCCTCGTCGTTGACGTACCACTGTAGCTGAGCAGGCTCGGATGAGCGTGCTGATGTACAGTTCACATCTACCAAGTCCCCGACTAAGTAGCCCCTTTTACTTCCGGTGATGCTTGGACCCTCATGACCTGGTGGTACATGGGGTACTAAAGAGAAAGAAAACGTCCCTTATAGAGCGTCAGATGAATTGAATCCGGTCACAGGAAGAACAATACCATCAATGAAATACAAGTCGTACTTACAATGGACGCTTCCTCAGCATTTGTTCCAACCTTTAACCCTTTCTTGTCTTGAATTTTATTTGAAATATTTTAATTATTTACAGAACTCTGTAAGCGTGGCACTGTCTAAAACGAGCGTAAACGCTCCAAGAAATTTGCACTCTTGCATTGCGAAACTAAAATTGAAATTATGAATGATATCGTAGTTTTCATCCTTAAAGGTAAAGAAAACATATGTTTTACGCTCAAGAAAATAACTTATATGAGGTAAGAAATGAAGCTTTTTTAACAGTTCCCCTGATCACAGAGCTTAAATCGCCTCATGATTTTTACTTCCGGTTTCACAATGAAAGGAAGGTAACATTCCTATTAATTATATGCTAACGTTCGACCGAAGACACGCTATCAGAAAATGATCATATATATATATATAGTATGTATAGTGTTGACAATTAATACATTGTCCAAATAGGAAGAGAGGGTTAAAGGTATCAAATGTTTTTTTTTTTCTTTTTTTTTCTTTTTTAAGTTTTAAAATTGTTAATAGGTTACCTGAACTACGCTCGGCTTCTGTTTGAAGCGGAGAAGCTTCTGCTAATCGACTGAATGAATAAAGAAATTACGAACCTTTAGAAAATATCCAATATCAATTGAAAGAACTTAAAATACACAGTCTAGTCACATTAATGTGACCACTTGTCAAAACCCAGAATAACCACGTTTCTTAGAACGGACTGCTGTGAGACGTGCAGAAAGAGAGTCAATTAGGTACCAGAAGGTGTTCAATGGGATGTTTAATAATGCCTACTCCAATGCCGAGGCCAGCTGCGCTAGATTACGCGGATGAGGATCCATGGTGCGAACAACCCGATCGAGATCGTCCCACATATTCTCGATTTGGCTTAAGTCAGGCGAGTTTGCTAACCAGGGGAGAACGATAAACTCATCATGGTGCCCTTCAAACCACGCATGTTCACTGGCAGCTGTATGGTACTTCGCATTGTCTTGCTGGTAGATGCCATCATCCTGAGGAAAAACAATATTCATATAGGGGTGGACATGGTCTGCAAGGGAAGATGCGTACTTGTATTGTTCCATCGTAACTTCCACAATGATTAGTGAACCCATAGAACCCCAGGAAAACATTCCGCAGACCACAATGCTTCAGCCTCCAGCTTGGACCGATCCGGCAATGGTTGCAAGGTGTTTGCTTCCAGAGGTTTCACGCCTTCTAAGCCAATATCCGTCTGTCCGATAGAGCATAAAACGTGATTCATCAATAAATGTCACCTGTCGCCACTCAATGGACGTGCAGCTGCGGTACCTGCGTGAAAATTCCAGGGTTCGTCGTCAATGGACAGTAGTCAGTATAGATTTATAAATCAGGCTTCTGCTTCGGGAGCCCAGACGCAACAACGTCCGCTAAATAGTAGTTTGGGAGACGATGTTGGTAGCCCCTTGGTTCATCTGGGGGTCAGTTGCTCAACGGTAGCCCGTCTATTAACCCGAACCCATCTCCGCAGCCGTCGTTCGCCTATGTTATCTTTGGCTCCTGATGAACCACATTTTCCACGTCGCCGATTTTGAACAGTCCCATTTCACCATGCACGGTACACTTTTACCACGACGGCAAGAGAACAGCTCAAAAACTCAGCCATTTCGGAAATGCTTCCATCCTTGGCCCGAAAGCCAATGATCATGCTCTTTTGTACGTCGGATAAATCGCTTCGTTTTTGCATTACGCCAACGATAGAAATGTTTTCCAAAGCCCTCACACACCCTTCATATACCCTCAACTGCACTGTGCTACCAAGTGCCTTCTGTGATTGATTATTCAACGTCGACGTCGAAAGTACGTGGTGGTCACATTAATGTGACTGGACTGTGTATTAAAAAGTTATTTTACCTAAACTATATTTGAACAATGTGCAACAAATTCTAACCTTAATTAAAATCGAAACATGTTATGTACTTGGTAGTGCATTTTCACCAATGATGATCAAGCATAATATCAATATATTGTAAAATCGTGCTTGTATTTCAAAATATAATAGTGTTCTTCCTCATCTTTATTCAGGCATATATCGCAGAAGACGAGGTACAATGAAACAAAGTCTCCATCCAAAATTTTCATGTACACAAGTATAAGTAATGTGTACTTTTAGTCTTTTATTTTTATTATATGAACAAGTTTTTTTTATAAGTTTGAAGTCATATTTTTGTTCTTGAAAACTAAAAAGGTACATGACTAATAGTTTCATTGTGCCCTATCTTCCCCTATCGTTTTAACTTTAGAAACACACCAATATTCTTCAAATTTTTCAGGTCATTAATTTTACTTGCAATTGATTGAAAAAATAATTCGTATTCAAAATATAACGCTTTCAAAAGTACTAACATTTTCTGCCCGATCATCTTAGTCGGAAAAATCAAGCATCTAGAATTTTTTTTTCATTCACTTAAAGCGTCCTTATTATTTTAGTAAGAAAAAATAAATAAAATAACCAGCAGATTTGTTGACTTTTTTTTTTAATTTAAAATTATCAACTGCGTAGATAGACAGAAAAATCAATAAACTAAACGTTCCTGTCAGTAATTTTATAAAATCAAATTTTAATTTACGAATTGTGTGTTTTATTTAATTGTGTTATTAATTGTGTGTATTACTTATTTTTTAAAAAAATAAAAACGTGAAATGAATTATTCATCATACCTCCTTTAAATGTTTTTCGCCCGTAATTGTCTCTAAGTTGCGTTGTGATTGTCACAATTTTAAAATGAAGTGAACGCATTGCTATATTTTAAATAGACCCTGTTTTTTTTATCTATTTATTACAATACATTATTGTAATGAATTAATAGTAAAGCAAGATTTTAAACGAGCCATTAGAGGAAGTATATATATTAACTAGAATGTCTTTAAAAAATCGATTTAATATTATTTAGTAAAGTCTCATGTTTTTTAATTTGAGGTTCAAAGGACTTCACATCAAATTATTTATATCTTTCTTGTATGAAATGTAGACCCAATGTTTGCATTATCATTGAGAGAGTTAATGAAAAATTGCAATATAACAGTTGCTACAACTGCATTAAGAGCAAGAATCTGAGAAACTGTCACGCCTAGCATTATGAGGTGATTCATGACCTCTCAGATTTTCTCCCAAAAATTACCAAATGTATATTATCTTATTGAAAGACCAAATCCAGAATGTTTTGCTCTAAAGTTGAGTTGTTTAGTTTTTATGGATCCCTAAAGATGAAGGTGCGGCATCAAAAATTAAGCGGATTTTCAAGACATGGAAGTTGCCGTGAGCCAAAACTCTCACCAGGAACTGTTGAACTCCAACTTTCTTTTTGTATATGGAATATAGAAGGTTGAAACTTTACAAAATGAATGCTAAATTTATGGTAAGTTGTTGCCGTAAGGTCAGTAAAGGCCCTCAAAACAAGGCATTTTTGACGTTTTTTAGCGTTTTTGAGGTCTAAAAACAGCTTGTACATTTCAGTTAGCACGTGAAAAGTAGTGTCATTTGAAAGACCAGTGTAAGCACTTTAAAATAATGTATAAATAACCGAGGAAATTTCAAAGTGCTTTTAGTTGCGTAAAGCCGAAATATGAAAAATGTCATATTTTACTGATATTCAAACGCTCATAACTTCTTCTGCCAACAACATATTGAAATATTTTTTTTGCCAATGTCACACTCTATTCTTTGTCTTAACAGAACAGTTGAGTCCTTTGAGGCGAAATGTAAAAAATTTTTTTACAAAAAATGTACAGGAAAAAATAAATTTTTTGTAAAAATTTTTTTCACATTTCGCCTCAAAGGACTCAACTGTTCTGTTAAGACAAAGAATAGAGTATGACATTGGCAAAAACAAAATTTCAATATGTTGTTGGCAGAGGAAGTTATGACCGTTTGAATATCGGTAAAATATGACATTTTTCATATTTCGGCCTTACGCAACTAAAAGCACGTTAAACTTTTCTCGGTTATTTATACATTATTTTAAAGTGCTTATACTGGTCTTTCAAACGACACTACTTTTGCCGTGCCAACTGAAATGTACAAGCTGTTTTTGGACCTCAAAAACGCTAAAAAACGTCAAAAATGCCTTGTTTTGAGGGCCTTCACTGACCTTACGGCAACAACTTATCACAAATTTAACATTCATTTTGTAAAGTTTCAACCTTCTATATTCCATATAGGAAATGAAAATTGGAGTTAAACAGTTCCTGGTAAGAGTTTTGGCTCACGTCAACTTCCATGTCTTGAAAATCCGCTTAATTTTTGATGCAGCACCTTCATCTTTAGGGATCCATAAAAACTAAACAACTCAACTTTAGAGCAAAACATTCTGGATTTGGTCTTTTAATAAGATAATAAACATTTGATAATTTTTGGAAGAAAATCTGAGAGGTCATGAATCACAGGCGTGACACTCTCTCAGATTCTTGCTCTTAACAAGAGAGTTGCAAATCATGTCTTTATTTCATGGCACTGCATTTTGCTTCTTCTGCGTAGTCTTTTTTTTTCGTTCTTCGATTAATCGCGTTTCAACACAATCTTCTCTCCTGACTTTGAATTTTAATACAATTCTGATCCGAAGAAACATTTTATAGCTTTCGTACTGAAAAACTTGAAACCAAAATAAAATTCACTTCACATAAAACTTTTATTGCATTTATGATTCCTTTTAAGCTTTACAAAATCCCTATGGTAGTCTATGATTGTTGCAATATTTTCTTGTATGAAATCAAATGGTAGAAATTCATTTTAATAATGGCATAAGGGAGAAGACGACAACTAACAAGTATTGACTAAAGGAAACAGCAACTAGTAGGTCATTTTTTAGGAGCTTGAAGTATAAATTTGTGAAGACTAATTCAATAATGTCTACTTGTTTCGATGTTATTGAACTTTCTTAAGTCATCATTGCCTGTAAACATTATTGATTTATTGACACAATTACATATAAATGTCCAAATCAGTAAGTGATCGTAAAATCTTTGGAAAAGAGGCAGCTCAGAAATACATTGTATTTGTAGTTTTTAAACTCATTCGTCATAAAAGTATTTGAGTTTTATTTGAGTAACAATAACTGTACTTGCATTTCCAAATAATAAACTAAATAACCCATACAAATAATAAACAAATGAGAACGTGGATCCCATTTATCTCCTTTCAACTGTATATTAATGATTCCAATAGCTTGGGTGTGTTTCATTATTACCATTATATTAGGTTGTGAAACTCCACTATCTAATGGAATAAGCGATGTGCGAAATGCACCAACTGTGAAGGTATTAAACGAACTAGATTTCTCATTTACATTACACTCATTCGCTGTAAATTTGATATTCTCGAAAACACATACATTCTTACAACTCGGAAAACAGAAATCAATATCGATGATCCAGAATCAAAATATTATTTTGTTGCAGGTAGTTTCAAAGTCGCTTATTTCTCAAAAATTAAAATTCAATCATTTTATTTTCCTGCATAAACTACGGTCAAACGCAATCGCAGTTGTACTTCAACAGCCTCTTAATGTGTAATAACTTCTTGGGAGCGTGAGAGCGTGTGTAATTAACGTGTGTAAAGCGTGTGTAAGCACATTATGTCAATGACGTGTTTGAGCTTGGGCATAGCCAAAGTGGGGCAGGGAGGAGCAACTGACCCCCCTCCCCCTTTTGCTCAGAGCCAAGGGTTTTCCGATGGGAAGTCACTGTGACCTCCAAACTTTTTTTTTATCAGTCTATTTATTTTTCTTTTGATACTTTTTTTGGTTACATGTTGGTACCCATATGCTTCAAAACTTTTAACACAACTGAATACAGTAAAAATATATTTGTAACAAGAAGCCAGTGTGTAAAAATAAAGTCTGACGATTAAACAAGAGAGGGATTAGTTTTTGACGGAGTCAAATTACAAGAACGGCACTTTTCTTTTGCTTGGGAGAATTTGGACTTTTTGGGAGGTCACCGTGACCTTTGAGAATCCGGCTGAATGTTGTAGTATGACCTCTGAAAACTCTTGGGAGAATTGTAACTTTTTGGGAGGTCACAGTGACCTCCTACTGTAGGTGCTCCTGCTTGCCCCTCCCTAACGTGAGTCCTGTCTACGCCCATGTATCTGGGAGACATTAGTCTGCAATGGTACTTGAAGTGAATGAGGTCAATCTTGGTCAATTGGTTAAATTGATCCTAAAGTTATCGTAGGTAATTTTATTTGGATGCTAAGAGGTTAAAAACCAGGTCGTTCTAGCTCAATGGGTTGAACTAATCCTTAAGTTAACGCAAGTAATGTTATTCGGATGATAAGAGGTTAAACGTCAAATTTTTCTAGGGCAAGGGGTTTAAATGATCCTAAAGTTATCGTAGGTTCATAGGTGACTTTATTTGGATGATAAGAGGTTAAAAATCAGGTCGTTCTAGGTCAAAGGGTTGAAATTATCCTAAAGTTAACGCAAGTAGTTTTATTCGGATGATAAGAGGTTAAACGACAATTTTTTCTAGGTCAAGGGGTTTAAATGATCCTAAAGTCATCGTAGGCTTGTAGGTGATTTTATTCGGATGATAAGAGACTAAGTACTGTATAAACGCGATTCCCAAAAGTCTGAGAAATAATGATTTTTGAAAGAAGAGCAAAAGATTAAGATAAAAGAGGTTGCAAAGACTTACCGTGTTGAAATTCTGCTCCCGAAATGCCGTCACTTACTATTAGCTCTCGACTGCTGTTCGAGTAGACGAGAGCAAAGGATGCTGTGCATTCGATACTGAGTACACCTTGCCAAAGGTGGCTAGGTTCTATCACAAAATTGAGTCGGGATTCACTGATTTGGAGCTCACCTGGATAGCCGTCCTCTTTTGGCTCGTGAGTGTAAGAGTCTGGAGCCTGAGAGGAAAGCAAAACGAGTCAGTTAATTCTATCCAATGCATATAGATATACAGTACAACATATACAGTTTGATATTTCTTCCAGTGACCTCGGACGCATTTGCGAATGCCTCATATCTCTACTGATTTCGTCAAAATAGGTTAGAGAGATGGGAGGAGATTGTGCGTTGTTTGTTTTGTTTTTCATTGAGTATGTGCATTTGAGGAATGGTTTTGCGATGAAGTTTTTTTTTTTTTCTTTTTTTAATTTATTCCTTACCATAGCAGTTATAGAAAAAAAATAACATCAGACTAAGCAGAAATGCTGCATTTTCTTAATCAAACTGTCACCCCTTTTTCAAAGAGAAGCGTTCAATGGTGATAAGCGCGCCTTTCGAGGTTAGACAATACATTCACAGATGAGTGCAAGTATCATCACCTACTATAATGCCCAAGTTCATGTTACGGAAAATGCGCAACGAAAGTCTGTTTAAAATAAATTTCTGATAGTTATTCATATTAATTAAGCATGAAGCATGAAGAGAACACGTTTATGCTTTTAATTGCAGAATTAAACATGCCAATAAGTAAAATTTTATTGAGTTCGAACGTTGGACGAGCAATCAAACTTGCATTTAAACGAAAGAAAGAAGGCAAGAATGAATGGATAAATATTCGTTGTCCTATATTTTGAGTCGATTAGTTCTTCGATGGGTTTTCGCATTCATCGTCTTCATTTTTAGTAAATAAAAATTTAATTTCGAAATCATTCTTTGCACGATAGATATTAGAAGAAACAAGCAAACTAATACTATATTAACTGTGGAAAAACACACACAAAAAAAAAAAAAAACTGAGACTCAAAAAAGCCCAATCATAAACACGTGTTTCAGTTTTGCTGGTTTCTGCTTAGTTTTCATGTAACATTTTTTTGCACCGAAAGAGAAGGGACATTATTGTAAAGCTAAATTTATTCATCAGAATTTCGCTGTTGCAAATTAATTCATGTATAGGTTCTGATGTTGTCATTTTTTCCGAGCTACAACACATCACTGAATTGCACTTGATTATATTGCTCAAAAGTTTTTTTTTTTTTTTTTTTTGCCTCACCAATCCATTCAGTTTTAAAAATACGAGTCAAAGCAGGAACGTTTATGATCAACTTAAAATCTGCACTGCAAAAAATGAACTGCTGCTTTTACAGTATAATACTGGCAGCCGAGGTTCCAATCAATTTAAATCGGTAAAATAGACAGTAATAAACTGTAAAACTAGTAACTTTAGTTACTTACTGTAAAGTTAGAAGTTTTACAATTTATTGCCGTAAAATCTAGCTGTATGATACTGTATAATACTCGCAACAGACAACAGTATAATACACGCAGCAGAGGTTCTAGTTTAAAACTGTAAATGCACTGTAACAAACTGTAAAATTAGTAATTTTACAGTTTATTACTGTAAAATTTAAAATTTGTGCAGTTTATTACTATGAAATGAGCTGTATTATACTGTAAAAACAACATTCATTTTTTACAGCGTAGTAGTGAAAAAATGGAAATAGTTGTATTACCTTTTCGCCATTAATATGCCAAGTGAGCTCAGCAGCAGGTTTGGAAGGACCATACACGCAAGTGGCGTTCACCTCGGAGCCGATTCCGTAGTTGTTTGAAACTCCATAAATGACTGGATCCTCTTTGGGCAGAACTAAACAACATACAGATCGTCGTTTTTAATGAATAACATTTTTTGAAATAAATCTGTTGAGTTCAAGAAAAGTTTAACTCATTTACCATAGACGTGCATTGTCTTCTCCGCCTTAATCGTCCTAAAAGAGGGAACTTCTGTGGAAACTTCACATCCGTACGTCCCCTCGCTTTCTAATTCACTCGTATATAAGTGGGCATGAGTGGCGTTGGAGCTGTGTAGCTAAAAGAATTTTTTAACTTATTATATTATTACTTATTAATATATTATATTATATGTTATATTATTACTTATTAATATATAGGGGGTGTGGGGCAAAGTGAAATGGTAAAATATTTTCAGTTTGCTGCGCCACATATCTAGCAATATTTTAACTTAGTTCCTGTCGAAAAATAAATAGTATCCAAATAGAAATGAAAAAAATTATACGTTCAATTTTAAAAATTTGGTACCTTTATTGTAATAGTCATGTTTTTTTTTTTTTTTTTTTTAATATTTCTTGCTATTGTATAATACTTAAATTTTTGTAATTATCATTTCCACTATTGATTGATATGAAAAACTGAACATCTACATATGTGCAGTCCTTATTTAGTTTATATTTGGCATGTTTCGATTTTGAATATTCATTGTAATTTGTCAAGTGCACGTGGGGCAAAGTGGAATCCTTCATTTTGTTTGCTTATGTATTCATTCATTAAATCTCGTACATATTTCTACATTTATTGATTTATTCATTCTTTTACTTATAAATTCACTTATTTATTAATTCATTCACTTATTTTGTTATTCAATCTGTAATTTATTCACTTATTTCTTTATCTCTATATATTAAAAAAAAGTAAGCTCTAAGATATTGTGAACGGATGTTTGTGACTGGCCTGCGTCCAGGCGACCCTATAGCACCTACAGACTTGAAACTTGCTACAAAATTAGTTCGAGCCCGTAGATTTGCATCGCAGAGCCATTTTTCCTAATTTCAAATTAGTTTTTTTTTTAATTATTTTATTAAGCATACATTTCCCATTCTCCACCAAATTAGGAAGCAAAAGAATTCCCCCACCCCCTAATGTTAAATATCGTTGAAAAAAGATTGTTTTTGAAAAAGAAGATGTTTGTTTCATTTCTCTCCGTTAATTAGAACAGGAGATAGAAGTGATTCTAATTAGCAATTTTTCAAGGCTCACCTCGACCAAAATTATATTACATTCAACCAAACGGCTCCAAAACATTTCCAAGAAGGTTGTGTTCGAAAAGTAAAACCGGTGACTCTTCGTTTTGTTTATTGTTTGTCTTAATTCAACAAAATATACACGATTGCTAATATTTTCTTTATTTTTTTAAAAACATTTAAGGGGTCTAGTACCCTTTAAGAGTTCAAAAAATTGATTTTTTGTATTTGACCTTTTTTTGGAACTTTGAAATAATGGGAATATTTTAAGACAAACCCCGTAATAAAATTCCCAGTAGAACGGAAGATATGAGGAAGACAGCAGAAACCGAATTTTGCAAATCGCATTTGTTTACCATTATGACAGATGTTTAAAACCGACTTTTGAAGTTGATTTTCTCGAAACTACAATTTTACTCCTTGCGCGCAGCATTTCTCGAAAACGGATAATCTCAAGTGCACGAAACTTTATACAAGTGCTCATGTACTAATTATGCTTAATTTAATGTACCGAAATTTTTCTTGTGTTGAAACTTTTCAAATTGTAGCGATAAAAAGTTTTTAAAAATGCATCAAAATTTGAATTTTTAATCTAAAAATTTTATTTTGTGGGTAAGGAGTATTTAATCAATCTAATTCTTCGTCTATTTAAACATACATTATTTTTCTACTCTAGAAAAAAAAATTAAGTGGATATCTTGTTTTTCAAAAGAGTAATGCTGCACGCAATATGTTTTAAATTATCGGCAAACAAAAAGTTTCACTTTATTAAAGTAATTGCGTAAAAACTTCAAAAACACCCATAACTTACATTTTGGAATCAAAAAGATTAATAGAGTTAAATTCATATTTGGTTAAAATTTCATGAAATTAAAACTAATAGATCTTGAAACAAGTCACTGTTAAGTTTACCAATTTTTCGACATATTTTCTTCACCGAAAGGGTACTAGACCCCTTAAGAAAAGTTGTCGTTTTTCTTACGGTATTTTACTTTGTTTACGTGATTTCATATAAATTACATTGCGTATTTGTGGGGTTTTTTTTTCTGCGATTGAAAGGAGCTGGATTTTTCGTTTGGGCTAGATATTTTACTATGTTTTTAAATTACGTTCATATTTTTTCATTTTTTATATCAGGATGGGAGGGCGTCTCTTTTATTTATTTGGCGAATTATTCTAAATTGTAAAAAAATAGTTACTGTGCTTTTAAAGGGTATGTGAGCATTTCAGTTAAAGAAAATGCTTATTTTACATCAAGATGGGGAGGGGGGATTCTTTTCTTTTCCAGCGGAGACGCCCTATTTGGTGGCATATAGTCGATTTGATTTCAAATCACCAGAAGCAGGTTAGTGATGGCCGCCGAAGGCGGTGAGGTAGTCGAATCAAATTTTGTTCTTCGTTTTTCTCGAAATCCGGTTTTTTTCATTTTCATCTTTTTTCCCCCTGGCCCTTCATGTCTATATTTATTTATATATATATATATATATATATATATATATATATAATCTTATAAGCATGGGTACTTAGCGAAATTGAAGGCATAAGCAGGACTTTAAAATCATTTTTGATAAATTCATCTGCTCTGTCGTGGAAGGGTAAAAGGTGGCAGAAATGCGTTTTTGAAATATTTGAAGTAGCTAGTTATGAATTCTACACTAGCAATAGGGAAATGTTGGAATTTGACGTTTTTTTCGTGATTAATTTTCATCACGAAGCATAAAATTCGGCTTGTACAGTGAAGCTTCAAATAATAAATAGTAAAAAAAAAAACAGATACTGCCTTTTATCCTCCCACTGCAGTTCTGTTGCACTTCTTTTACTTAGCCCGTAAACCATTCTAGAATTCAGTTTAACACGTTTCTGCCCTGTGATCTGTTTATAGATCACCTCTTTTCAGACTCCTCACTAAAAACTATGCCTTTTTATCATCTCTTATTCCTATTGGCTGCTTTCCTATTGAACCAATTCCCGCATTCGGAAAGCAGCCAATAAGAATAGGAAACCAGCCAATATAAGAGGTGATCTATTGATACAACACCTCTTTTCAGACTCCTCACTGAAAACTATGCCTTTTTATCATTTCTTATTCCTATTGGCTGGTTTCCTATTGAATATATTTCCAATAGGAAACCTGCTAATTAGAATAAGAAATGATAAAAAGGTATAGTTTTCAGTGAGAAGTCTGAAAAGAGGAAATCTATAAATAGATCACTGAGCGGTAATGGGTTAATACCAGATTTTCGTTAAATACCGGGGTAGGGGCAAAAGTTACGGCAACTGTTATTTTTCTAGCAGATATCAGTCCGGTTATAAAATGGGGTATATATACAGATGAAAGGTACAAGGTACTAACTCCATGCATGGACAATGAATAGCACTCAGATATCGTAACTTACTAATGTATTATTGTAGTCTACGGGGCTATGTGGTCTTCCAGTATACATACACTGTAAAAAATAAGTTGTTTTTACAGTATAATACTGGCAGCAGAGGTTCCAGTTTAAAACTGTAAAAGTACAGTGATAAACTGTGAAACTAGCAATTTTACCGTCTACTACAGTAAAATTTGTGGTATTACAGTTTATTACTGTAAAATTAGCTGTATTATACTGTAAAAAACAACATCTATTTTTTACAGTGTACGATTGACACGACAAGTCTGGGCCTAAAGATCCTCAAAAGTCCCCTGCTACTGTCACCACACAATGCCAACGATGTGGGAGGTGCTGAATACCATCTGCCTCAGAATTTGCCGCACCGTGTCCGATTTGCAGCACCCGATTCAGACATGTTAAGGGATATTTGCTCGCTATATCATGTTTTGTACTTGTGCAAATGATTACCTGCTACGCTGAAAGTACATAACGTTTGAAACTGATTCGAAAGCGGTAAAGATTCATTTTCCTCTTTAAACGCGAGAGATTTGTTGAAAATGCGATGGTTTTGATTTTATATTAAAGTCTTTACTAGTATAAATGGACACAGGGGCGGCAAATAAGGGGGGCAAGAGGAGGCGGTCGCACCCCCAAATTTTTCAGGTGAATTATAAGAAGTGTGTGAACTCGATTTGTATGAATCACAAATCAATGATCATATGTAAAAGGAAATAAAAAAGCTCACTTATTCTCAATAACAATTGACGAAAGTGAAATAATTTTAATACGAACAGTTTTCGTAATAAAGTTTTGCATCATTTGAAACACCAGTAATGAGTTCCTCATTACTGGTGACATGAATTTTTTAATTCATCAAGCTACTGTATATTGTTTAAATGAACCTTTTTTTTCCCTTAATCTTAAATACATTTTACGATACCTTTATTTTTACCAAATGTATTTCATTACAAACTGATTAAATTCATAGTTAAAAAACTCGCCCCCTCAAACGAAACGCTGAAATGCCGCCCCTGAATGGACAGCATAAAAATCTTTGTTTTTTTCATTTGATTTGAAACTAATCTTCTGACTACTATTAAACATGAGAGAACTGAAAAATAAGCACAGTCATGGAAAGCGTTTAGACATTTACAATTCATCAGTCGTAGTTTAAGCCACCATAATATCATCAAAAAGTAAACTTCTGTCAACAAAAACACTACACATGCAACACTATTTGCTCATTTAAGATTTCCACAAAGTGGAGTTTTACCATGTGCCTTTTTGCACGAAACGCCGCAGGGAAAAATGTTAGAGAAATTAAACGTAATCTTGAAGGAAAAAAAAGAAAAATGAATCTTCAGACATTCAGAATCTTTTACTAATTATATATTTTTAGTCAGTTAATTTTCTTTGATGAATTTTCTTTATCTTAATTTTTCTCGTTACATGCAAAAGTAGCGTTTATAAAACGAATGTTTTTTTTTTCTTTCCATTTATGTGTTTGTTTTAGACTAGTCTCTCAGAGAACCATTCAGAGGCAAAAAATAATGAAAATCTTTTTCTTTATCTTGATGTTTCAATCTCAAACTAGTACTCCGTTTAAGAAAAGTCAATTGTGCATAAAAAGTGATTCATTAGTTCAAAGAGTCTTACTTTTTTAACCAGAATTTCTTATTTTATTCGACAAAGTAACAAAGTGGAACGGCGTAGGTTATATCTCATTAAAATCTAATTTTTGGGTGGGAGGGGAGGATCAAAACCTTTGTACAAGCTATTGAAGAAGTAGAACCCATTGCAGCGAGTGGGAGAAAAACATTGGCGTTTTGCTCTTTTTTTATTTTTATACCATTAACCAATAATTTATTTCGTATTCTATTAAGTTCACTTCTTGAGAATAAGATTCTAATTGAGTCATATAGAATCGTTTTCTTTCTTTCTTGCTTTTACTTATTTATTTATTTATTTTACATTTTTAATTGTCTAATTTTAATTTGATTCTCCAACATTTTACTCTTCTAAAAATAATACATGTTATCAGTCGTACTCAAATGACTTTTTTAAACTCGCATTTCTTTACAAGGATATTTGAATAAAAACTCGGTCATACAAGTTAAGAAGATCAAAATTGGGGGGTAAATGACGGTGTTTTTTTTTCTTTTTATATTTAAACTCCTGAAATTTAGAGCTCTTTGCATGATCCTCAAATTAACTTTTTAGTGACTATTTCAGAGATAATTAAAGTCCTTCAAGAATCAATTCATTTACAAAAGAAGACAACATGACCCTATAACAAATCATACAGTTCTGAAATGTATTCATTATCAGAAATGTTGCACATTTTGTTCCTGTAGATTATCTGAGCAGGGAAATTGCAGAGTCAAATTAATATTAATATTAAGTGGCTAATGCGGTTTTCAACTCATCAAATAAATGTTCAAATAATAATGGATTCAACAGAGTCAACCTGGAATTGAGCCGTAGCCGCGCAAAAATGGTTAAAAATTTGAAACTTGTCTTTTAGCTTAACATGCCATTAAAGTCCCGGGTAGTCTAAAATATAATCCATTTCCCACTCTTAACAGATCACGTGTTCATTTAAGAGGTCTACTTAGGAGGATGTCGAAAAAGTTTTCCAACCATCTGCGTACGAAACATTATTCGCTTTAGCTGATTGTCTCCTGGGCTAATCCAGTGCAATAGCAGCCTGTATTCATTTTCGAAGATAATAATGAGACTTGAATAATTTCCAAGATATGATTTCTGGTCACGCAATGTTCTTCTCTATTCGGAGCCGTCAGACATCTATTCGTGCATTTCCGAAATCGATTTGGTATCGCAGATTTTAAAAAGAAAAAAAAATCGAGTCCTTTTTAGGTACTTCACATGACATTTCAAGAATAAATAGACATTTTTTGCCTCGTTAGACAAAAGCGAATATGTTTTCTATTACTTTCGACAAGATTATAAGGAAAGAGCTCGATTTATAAAATCTTTTTTTGGGATTTTGCAATTCGCTGATTCAAGGTCGACACCGTAATCAAATCGAAAACGTACTCAATGGATCCTACATTTATGTCCTATGGCACTAAATCACTGCGGACTTCGGCGTAAAACTGAGTTTTGGCACATGTTTCAAAATATAGGAGGAAAAACCTGGCTTGCTTTTCATAAACTGTAAATGACACAAAATATTTAAGTAAATTGCTATTTATAAATTAAAATGTGAGAGAAAATGTCATGAATAAGAACAACACGTAAACTATGTGAGAAAAGGACTATAAACTAAAATGCAAAATGCTTCGTTTATGTGCAAAAATCAAAAAAGGAATGTCAATGAAGTAAAAAAAGGAACATAATTGACGAAAAAAATGCTCAGCATTTCTTAAGCGAAGCTAAGCAATAATGACGGATGCTTCAAATCATGCTAGTAAAACTTGCTTTTTATAAAATACAGTGAAATATACAGCATGAATTCTGGTCCCAAAAGAAAATTTCGTTACATAGAAAGCCCTATGCCCCGAACCAATCGAATCCATACTTTAGATATGATTCTTTGAAGTAATGTGCCCGATATTGTGGTGAGTACTAGATCAAATTTTGAGTAAGCATTTCTTCCGAAGGTAAGCATAAAATATTGTGATGTTAAGGAGTAAAAAATATTGATTGCTCTGATAGAGATGGAAAGTTTAGGATTAAAATGGTGGGGGTGGGGTATGATTAAATTTCAGAGGGTAATATGGTTAGTTTAAATCGTTTCCTAAGGTTAGAAAAGGAAAATTTCTGAGTTTCGGAGGTGGATACATCTCTAAATACAAGACTGCTTGCAAAAACGATAGAAATCATAAAATTTCTTTGAGAGAAATAATTTAAAAAACAATGGGGAAATTTGTTTTCATCGAAAATAAAGTACATATTCGTCTGAGGCAAATTTTATATATAATGCGTTTATAGTATTATTTGTCTTTTGCACATTAGTTAACTCTTGAAATTTCGATATTCATGACATTCTTGATTAACAAGCTATAATATCGTTGTTCCATCAAACAAAAAAAAGTTTTTTTTTTCGGTTGGTGATTTTTTTTTCTTTTGCTGCGGTTGGTGATTTTTTTGGGGGGGGGGGGGTCAGCACTAGTTACCGCCCAGAGTGACGCCCTTGCTAGCTATGCCACTGCATACAGTACCTTAGTGTTCTAATATTTTTTAAATTATGCATTTTCCCCAAAATGTGAACGATATTTTTTCCTTTACGCTTTGAAACTTCTCACTTAAATTGCTTGATTGACAAATGCGTTTTTTAGATGTGTTACATTGCGAAATATATTAATTAGCGGAGATTTTGGTAGGTATTTTTTCAAAATCTAATACATACAAGTTCATTGTATTCGTAGATTTTTGTTGTCAGGATGATTTAACTCTTTAAGGACGATGGGCTCATCGCCGTTCTGGTCCCCGAAGGACGGACATCAATTTCGAAAGAACATCACAGAATAGACTCTTCCAAAACAGGAGCAATCGTCCTTTCTACGCGGGAAAAAGTTGGGGTCCTATTGTGAGCTAATTGGTGGGGAAGAAAGTCGTCCCCTTCAAGATTGCTTATCTCCGTCGCTTTGCAGGAGAATAGGCAGAGCTCGCAGTTACTTTTTCTTTACTTTTCTGTGTTTTTTTTTTTTTTTGAAATTGTATAATATGAATATGAGTTAAATTTTTTCTTTTGCTTATTTAGAAGTTAGACGTTTTCTCTTCTGTGCGGATTTGGAGATTAAACAAAAAATTTTACTTCGCAATATTAACGTTGAAAAACAATTCAAAAATTAAGGATAAAATTGCGCTCGAACTTTACTAGATACGATTTGAATCTCACACATCAGGTATCCAGTTTCAGCCAATATTCACTCTATAATTCATACACGTTTTACTTGAATTTCAAAAAATACAGTTTTTTTTTTGCATATAGCTACATTGCAAGCTTACTAAATTTTGATGCTGGCAATTGCAACCTCTAATAATCAAATTCAGTTAAGAATTTATTTTTCATTAGCGAATCATGATCGTTTTTATGAGGATAATTTACTTAACGCTAATGGAGAAAAAAGGCAGTTATTGAAAAAGTTATGAACAACAAATGCAGAACCTATTTCTAGCCTCACAATCCAAAACTAGCTGACCCGTGCTGAGCATTCGCACTTGACACAAAGAATGAAAAATCCCGTTTTATTTTTGAAGTAACTTCTTAAATAACAGAAATAATAAGAGCTGTTCGCGGTTATTTTATCATTGATAGCGGTGAAAAGAATTTTTTACAATAATTTCTTATTTCTGAAATTTGGTGAAGTATTACAAAAATTATGACTTACTCACTATAAATAAACTATTAAATAAAAATAAAGTTAAGTAATAATTAAAAAAAACACCTTTGAGAATTAATGTATGGGAATGTGGGGCAAAGTGAAATAGTTAAGTTTACTTACCTGCTTCAAGAGGAACAAATGGGAAATTTGTTCTAAAAATTATTGTAATAAAGAAGGAACAATGCATTTTGTAATACAACTTTCGTCGAAATATTATTTTTTATCTTTGGCAGTTATTTTGTACTTTTAAAAAAGTGTGGAAAATTTTCACCTCAAAAAAGCATGGGGCAAAGTGAAAAACAAGATATTTTTGCTATAAAAATTTTTCTATTCGACGATTAACAGTGATTGACATCTACTGAATGCGTAAATAATCGCAAAAATAATAATTAATGAAAAAATAACGAAAAAGTAAATATACAAATAAATAAATAAATTAATTAATATGTAAGAAACAATAAATGAGTAAATAGAATAGAGAACGAATAAGAAAATGAGTTAATGAGTGGCTAAATAAGTAAATTAATAATGTAAATAAATCAATGAATAAAGAAATACGTACGTGATTTAATAAATGAATGAATAAGTAAACAAAATGAACTATTTCACTTTGCCCCGCGTGCACTTGACAAATTACATTGAACATTTAAAATAAAAAAAATGCCTAATATAAACAAAATAAGGACTTCCCTGGACATCAGTAGATCTCAATTAATAACTTAAATAATAATTGCAAAAATTTTATAGTTTTATAATAACAAGAAATATTTTTGAAAAACCACGAATATTACAATAAAGGTATTAAATTTTGAAAATGACTTGTATAATTTTTTTCGTTGATCTTTGGAGCGATTTTTTTGTTGACAAGAATCAATTATATGTCTAGGAACTTAGTTAAATATTGCTAGATTAATGGGGCTACAAAGTATGAAAATATTTTACCATTTCACTTTGCCCCACATTCCCCTATGAAGATGAAAAGTTGGATTAGAATTCTGCTGAGGGAAAAAAAATCTCTCAGATATATTTTTTGGCCCGGATTTGAACTCATTCCCTTTCTACAAAAGCACGATGCTCTACCGAACCGCGCCAAAGCGTTTTAATGCTGGATGATATTCAAAAAAGAAATGTGGAATAAAACACAGAAAAAAAACTTTTTTGAAGAAAAAAGAAACAATTTTTAGACCGTGAGTCTATGTTTTGTCATTAGTCTGCAAAATAGGCTTAAAAATGAGCGACGAATAGGGAAGATTTTGCGTTGCAACAGAAAAATAGGCTAAAGAAATAATATATAAGATCTGAACAAAAATTTAGTAATGTTCTAAATGCCTTCTACTCTTTTTTTTCTTCCCTTCTCCCTTTCTCTTTATGCACAGGTCTATACAAAATCAGACACGTGTACGCCTCAAACTGGACAAAAATTAAACTGATATTTTTGTTAAAATGTAAGGGGGGGGGGGCATTTCCGAGAACTGGTAAAAGTATAGAGCAAGCAGCAAAAAAAAAAAAAAATGTATAGTGATTCCTGAACAAAGATACTATGAGCATCTCTTCTTAACCTATTATCCTATTTTCGTTTCAGATGTGTTTGTACTTGGTACTAATAAATTAAAAAACCAAAAAATTAACACGCATAGAAGAAATAAAAGGAAATTTTTCGTCTGTGTTTCACATTTGACTTCAGAAAATACAAGGAAGAACCACTTAAGATGAGCTCTCTTTTACCTCAGCCGCGAACAATACCTACTCCCATATTGTGCGCATTTCATGATTGTGCTAAAGCTTTTTCGAGGACAATCGCTTTATTAGTCTTTAGCCAAGGGGGCAGTTTACGGTGATAGCCCATTGATAAGAAACTCTCTCCCACGAAAATTTCCCGCGCGAAAAAGTCGACTCTTTCTTTAGGCGATCGGTATTCCAGAGTTTGATACACTGATACAGAGCCTGACTGGGTGGCCGAATCTGAACGAAAGCGCGCCAATTTCCCTTTGTATTGTGCAAGGTTTTTGAAAGGAACAGTTTTTAAATTCAAACGGAAAAGTGAATATGTGTTTGATTTCATCTGATGGATGCATGAACGTACAGATGACATTCAATGGAAAACGCTAGTTACAATTGCTTTTTTTATAGAAACAATAAAAATAATCAGATTTTTAACTAATTATTTTTTAGTCATGCATTACTACCAGATTTGAAAGCAATAATTTTTCGAGTTTTCAAAGCGTCTATTGTTTTTTTCTTTTTGAATTTCTATTCTCGATACATGATTGCGCCGTTCTTTCTAATGTTATTGTTTCGCATATATTTTCAGACTTTTTATGCATCTTAAATATAAAAAAGAATTATGAAACGAAATATTTGGAAAGGTAAACCTTATACATGAAGCAATCATCAAAATAAATGATAAATTTTTTAAGTAAAAAATATAATATGCAAAAAATATATATAGTGAGATCTCACCGAGCGGCTACCCCTACTTTTTGTGAAAATTTGGTCGCTCTGAAAGGGAGGCCTCTCTTAGGGGCTTTGGTTATATATTGAGCTCGAACTGTACGACTGACGATATAATTAACAATATAATTTTGTAGGAATTGATCATGATTATTAGTAATAATCCAGGATTGTAAAATGTCCAGAAAATCAACAAAAAGTAAATTGAAGCTGAATTTTTGTTTATTTTTTATCAAGCAGAATACGGGGAGAGTGCCCATTCCTTGCACACCCACTTTTCATGGGAGATATTAAATTTCGATTTCATTCGTTACTTAACAGAAAATTTTTATTTTTCATTTAATTATTCAATTACTCTTAATACATAAACAGTTCCAAAATTAAACGCATTAAATATTTTATATAATTTCTAAATACAGAATGATAGGTAAGGGAAAATGCGTGTACATGACTCTAACAAATTCAACTTCAATTCAAAAATTTAAAATTAAGTATATTTATCTATTAATTACAGTGTTAAGATACAATATGAAAAGCAACTAATTACCAGTTTATTCTATGATTTAGTATTTGATCATATTAGTTGGTTTGGTTCTAAACATTAACTTAACTGTAGAACATGTTTTTCATATTCGAATTAATGCTTCATACTACTTATTTACAATAAAGAAATTAGAAAAGTCTTCTTTTCTACCCGTACAAAAACAAAACAAAAACTTTAATTAGTGAAATTAATTAAAAAATGAGACAGTAAGCTAAAATTGTAGCGTAACACTAAGAATATTAAAACATATGGAGTATAGTATCATATTGTATGCTTTTATTACGCATTCAATGCCAACCTTTCAATATGTGCAACAGCCGAAGCTTCGGACGTTAGTTGGCCGAAACTTCGGTATTCGGCGCTTCGGCAAAACTGCGCTTCGCGTTATTTCTACTTTCAACTAAACATATATACATATATTCTGAGAGAACGAAACAAAAATAAGAAAAAAAAGTTTCAACCAGCGTAATACTCTCAACAGAGCAGAATTCTAAGGCAAACGCCTTTAGTCCAGTAAAATTAGGTCAAAAAAAGGCCGAATCCGGACATTCAAAAAATACAATTGCCACCTATGCCAAGTTGTTCAGTATGATAAAGAGATAACGTATAAAAAAGTCCCACGAGTTTGAGCGTCGGGTTTGGGAGTTATGGGGGGGCGAAGGAGGGGCTTAAAATACTGATTATTGCTTTATTTGAGCTCTATCTCAATGACTTCCTTTGCACGGAAATGCTATTGTATATAAAATTAAAGATGGTACATATTACTTAAGTATCAAGTGATATTTTTGCGCAAGTCCGTCATTCGAGGTGGCGAGGGGTGGTGCCCCCCCCCCCCCCAAAAAAAAATATTTTTTGGAACTTTCCACTTTAAAAATGCAAAAGTATCTGCGCAGATATTTTAATGTTGTATATGCCATTTTTAGTACATCCCCCCCAATCACCCCCCCCCTAATAAATTAAAGGGCGGACCTTATTTGTATCTCAAAAAAGTTGACAATAATTTAGTTCAGTTGCATTACTGAATAAGAAATAAATTCAAGAGTGCAATTTTTTTTAATTTTTGAGAGCTGTGGTAATAAATAGGAAGTACCTACCTTATTTTTTTTTTTTTTTTTTGTCGATGGTTTTATTATGAATTTTTCTATAGCAATCCTAAATTTTTTTTGCTACTGCGTACTTGGCACCGTCATTTGCAATTTTGGACCACCGATAAAATGAATACCAAATGGATAATACATTACCAATTTTTGTTTCGTATTTAAGACACATGGCTGAACAGAGCCCCCGACAAATCTGTAAGGACGAAAGTTCTGGAAAAGAGCAGATATCCAGTTTGAACTTCAAAATGGTCATTTACCAAGTAACACGAAAACATCTGGGTATTTTCCAGTATCATCATCGTTTTCTCATAAAAAGGGGTCTCATAGTCTTAAAAAGATTCCCTAATTTACACTAAAAAATTTCGTTTCCGGTTGCAATTAAGAGCACTCAGCGGTTCACTTTGCTGCTTAATTTACTTGTCTATATATGTGTCCATTCAGATCAGTACTAAAATAGATAGACATATAGACCAGTCGTTGGTTATGATCACTGCCTTTGCCCCATTAAGATGCATTTTAATACTGACAGTCTGGTAAATAAATAATTTTTGTAAATATATAAATATAAAATATTCAGTTGTTAGAATACTTTGAATATAAAAATTCCGAATATAATGTGCATAAGATTGCATATTTAAGGAAATAGATATGTTAAAAAGTTTTAAAATGTAGTTAAAAAATCAGTGAATTGCTAAACTTGTGAGAATTTTACAATGAACAAAATTTGAAGTGCTGCAAAAATGAATCGTATTTTTGGAGCCTTGTACTGATGCTGACGGTATAGTAGTTAATGTATTTGCAAAAGGATGCAGCACAATACTGACATGCAGTGAAATTAAGGTTGGTTGGTTGGTTACTTTGGGTTTACTGGCACAAGAGCCTTCATACGCTATACTGCGCCAAACAATGGTGAAATTAAGGAGGATGGAGCGAAAGACGCTTATCTGAATAGGAATGTAACTGAAGTACATTTAAAATGCCGCAAGAACTACACGCGAAATCTGTAACCACCTAGTATTGCATCAGCAAGTAGTTAAGTACAGAAGCCTCTCAGATCCACTTTTGACTTCAAATCACTTTCCTTTTTGTGCGGAAAAATTGCATAGATGTAACCAAGTGTAGAAATAAAACCAAAGAAATTTGATTTGAAGCAAAAACTATAGCATATATTAATGCAATTCGCGAGGATGACTTGAGAAGACACGATTCCTGGCGAGAAGAAGTACTTTCAGACTTGCAAAACACGATGGACTTAGTTCAAACAGATGGAAGATACCACAAATACGGTTTATCCATGTTTAAACTTGACGTATCTAAGTCTGCAGAAGCCGCAAATAGAGGTGGATCAAGGAAAGACTCGTCAAGAGCAGATATTTTTAAAAAGTGGTGCCAATATTTGGAAGAGAACGATGAATGTCAATACACTTTCAAGGAGCTCACTGATTTATTTTGCCGGCTAAATCCTTGTGTACAGCCATACCATGACAAACATTTGAAAAGAAAACTTGTGGAACACTATGGGGACAGTATTAATGTCACGACCATTACAGGTGTGAATATATTTTAATGAGACAGTGTCCAAAACACTTTTCAATAAATGGTACACAGATAAAGCTGAAGAGGTAAAGAGAATTATTGAAACAACTGCCATGCTCAATAAGACGAGACATAAAAAAATCAAGTTTATAATTGTTCCCAGTTTCCTTCTTTTAAAAAAATACGAAACGAAAACCCAGAGTTGATTCCAGAATCTCTCCAGTTACTGATCTCTCAGATTATTAAGCCTAAAAAACAAACGAAGGAAATTAAAAAAGCTATTGATAGGAAAGTGACTGCTATTTCTCATTCGATAATTTCTTCAACAAGACCACGTTCCTTTCTATATCCTATTCAATTCGGTACAGCTGTGTACTTATACACAGGAGATTTGTATCAAGGCTACTTGTAAATGTAATATCAAAAATAGGGTTTGGGCTCTTCATATAGTGAAGTAATAGGATTTGAAAGATATGTAACGAGGATATCAATCTAGAGAAGGGCTATATTGATTCAGTTTGTTTTTGATTACGCGGACTATAACGTTTAGCCTATTGATGGTCACAATATGTACCACGCTAGGGGAGGAATCATGTGCTTTACCCCTCGAACAGCCGTTCACATTGATTCAAAAGCTCCTCGAACAGCTGTTTTGACTAAAGCTATAGAAAATTGTATAAAAAATTCATCCGCTGCTCCCTCTTTCATCTTGAACTTCCTATGGTCATCTGGGATATGGTTTGATGATGGATGCATGAGCAAAAATAACGTGTTGAATGAAAAAGTCACCTCATAGCAATGTTTCAAAGTATAGTGAAAAGGTAAAAAAAATGTGTAATCATTTAAGTTTTTATGTTAAAATTATTTTTTTTTAAATATGTGTATGTGTTAAATACTTACGAGATTTGTCCTAAAAATTAATTATTCATTTATGATGTAGGAAAAGAGGAAGAAAAGACTTCATCTAGCAAAAGAGGCAGTTTTTAAACTAAAAGATTTCTGTCGTTTGTTTTACTTTAATTCAGCTATGTTTTCAGTTTTTACCAGCGAGGCAGGTAGGAACACAGAGTGACGCTAATATTGACAGTGGGCTTTAGATATCAAACTGATGGTCTAAATCATGTTTCAAAAACATTTAATTTACTCCCTTCAACTTTATCTGGATTAATATTTGATAGAAATAAACTTTGAAATGTATCAAAAGCGCTGCAAAATCCTGGGATTTGCTCCGATCTGGTTAATAGTTTCCATTATTTGGGGGGGGGGGGGATGGGGGGATGTATTCAAATATGGCATATAAAAAACATTAAAATAATCTGCGCACATGCTTTTGCATTTTTAAAGTGGAAAGCTCAAAAAAAGGGGGGGGGCACCCCCCCCCCCCCGCCCCTCACGAAGAACGGACTGACGCAAAAATATTACTTGAAACATAAGAAATATGTGACATCTTTAATTTTATATATAATAACATTTTTGTGCAAAGGAAGTCATTGAGATAGAGCTGAAATAAAGCAATAATCAGCATTTTAAGCCCCTTCTTCGCCCTCCCATAACTCCCAAACCCGACGCTCAAATTCGTGGGACTTTTTCATACATTATCTCCTTATCATACTGAACAACTTGGCATAGGTGGCAATTGTATTTTTTGAATGTCCGGTTCATGACCTAATTTGACTGGACTACTTGGAGATTTTTGCAATTTGCGAAGAGGATAACTGACAATGACTCTCCTTTCCCAACACCTCCTGAATGACTTTTCGCCGAGAGCAAGATCGCTCCCAGAGATTTCCCGCGCAGATAAGCACACGGGGTTGCTGAAAACCCCAACACCCCTATGGAGCACTCTAGCCGCCCGAATCCGGCCGTCTCAGGCCTCAAGTGACTTTCTTCTGACCCGCCCGAAACCGGCCCAGCCGTCCTTTTAAAAAACTAATATAGTTAATAACAGTAATTATGATTAAAATAATTTGTTTTCCAAAATATTCTGGCCCAAATGTACTAAAAATTTTATGTTACGAAACAGCTAACTGGAAATAAAGGCTAATTTATCGCAACGCAGCAACTAAAGGGACGCAACTTAAAAATTATTAATTCGTAGTTATATGAGTAAAGTTGAATAAATTTGTTTTTCATATTGTAACCGATTGACAAACATAATTTAGCTCGGTTGCATTCATTAATGTTTCCAGAACGATATTACATTGCTTTGTAAAATAAACCGGCCAATTCTAAATCACACATTCAAATTTTTAAGTTGTGTGATATATAGTAACTTTAAGCAGTAAGTTACCTCCCCTAAGCCAGGGCTGGGGCATCGTCAACTCGGTTATCCCATCCATAAGCAGTCGTTTCGTCGTCATTACGGACTGGAATAATGAGTAGCCGAGCTGCAAGCAGATATCCCTTATAGAAGCTAAGAATGCCAAGAAATGGTAGCTAATGTAAAATGAAGCGCACCAACCAGAGGCCGCAGCAGTGGCACGGCACAACTCATAAATTTGGCTCTCTTAGAATATTTACCCTCATCTCAGTGACTTACTATTCTCGGCTGATGAGTCCATAATAAGGAACACACTGCAGTCATGCATACATAGTGCAATCTCAGAAATCAAACGCATAATACTTGAAAAAAAAAAGATCCCAAAAATAATTATTTATAATCCTGTACAACGATTAATATAACATTATTAAGCTCAAATATTCGATTCTTTATTTGTAATTAAAAAAATATATATGCATCGACAAATGCAAGGTGTACCAACCTCAGTTTAATGCTTATCCGTAGCACGTCTTTATTCTCTTAAGGATAAACCCAATGCTATGGAGTCATTAAAAATATCTTTTTTAAAGTGGAAATGAACTTACGTCTAGAAATACTCCATCCAGTTTATACATCTGCGCCGATGGAGTGTCACTTGGTAAGTATCTGTAGAACTCTACGTTATCCTTGTACCATTTCACGGAATAGAGCTCGTCCTGCTCCAAGTCATACGCGCAGTCGAGCCACACACGTTCACCTTTCAGCACAAAACCAGGGACACCAAGGTAGGCAAACCTCACTGCCATGCAACCTAAACAGAAAGACAAAAAAAACTGCTCCGTAAAAAATGAATGTTGTTTTTACAGTATAATACAGCTAATATAATAGTAATAAGCTGTAAAATTTTCTATTTTTACGGTACTAAACTCTAAAATTGCTAATTTTAGAGTAGTAAACTGTTAAATTTTTAATTTTACAGTACTAAACTCTAAAATTGATAACTGTACAATAATACTATTACTGTAACGTACGGTTTGGTAGATGTTAGGAAAATGTATTATATTAAGCTGCTTTTAACCGATATTCTAATTAGTGGGTTCGGCTGTACTTTTATATCGATTTACTCTTCCTTTCAATCCAATTTACCCTACGACCGGAAGTAACCGAGAGTAAACGTCATCTCAAACGTCCTCAAACGCCTGAATTAAAACAAAAACTCATTTTAAGATTTCATCGCAAGGATAACTAACTACCTATGTGATAGTCTTGGGAGATTGGATTAACTCGCGATTGTTATTAATAACTGTATTAATTTATTCCAACTCGTAGTAATGCGGAGATACATTAACGCAACTCTAACGTAACCAAGTTTGAGAAATGTCAAGTGAGTCAGGGAAGGGATTTATTATAATAACTATTGTTAAATTAGTGTATATAATACATGGATGCAGTTATGAGCATTACAATAACGCCATTGAGAAGCAGTTGTTTTATGAAATAAGGCCACATGTTCTTTATAAAACTACAAAGATCATTTGTATAAGATTTAAAAACATAAACGTCTGACTTTTTTTAACATTTTGAGCCAAAGCCAATTTCGCGGGACAATAGAACTTTTCCAAAACCGATAATTGATTCTATTTGCTTGTTGATTTTTTAAAGCCGTCCGCTTCGATAAAAAGCGATTCTGCTTTGTATTAATGAGTATGAATAATCGAAGGACTTCCGAGTCTTGAACTATTTTTGAACATCTCAGTTGCTTATGTCATCGTTGCGCAATTCCTCCTCAATCTCTTTCCACGAGTTCCTTCCTTTGATTTTCTTTTTATGCTTTTATGTATGTATGTATTACATGTATATGTAAGAATGTATGTTTTTCATTTTTGAGAGCACGCTTTCTTTGTTTAAAAACTATGTCGCGATTCTGAGCTCTGTTTTGACAAAGTAAAAGACCGGTTTTTCTAACACATTTTCCAATACCTTCCATGAATCAATTCCTAATTAAGATATGTATCAGTACTGTTGTTGTTATTGTAGTCTTGTGCAAGCAAGGCTGGCAATTTGGGTTGCGCTGCTTTATCTTTCAAACTCCTTTCTTTAAGTTTCAAGGCGCAGTGCTCTGACGAGAGGCATTTAAACTGAGTCCCTACTCTCCATTAAGAACGAATGTTTGAACAATTAAAGGTATAAAACATTGAAGCAATTTGGGGTCTCGGCCGCGCTGGTTGCTCGTAATGATGAGAGGTCGGGTTCGACTCGCTCTAGTTGTAACTTCCTTCTTCCTACTGTAAATTCTGTTATTTTAAATTATGTGTTTGTCCGGAGGCAAGTCCTTATGTATGTTGAAGCTGTTTAGCTTCTTAACTAGTTAAATTAAGTACTCTAGTTAAGTTGTAACTATGGTCAGCAGAGATGCTCTGCATATACTTCATGTGCTGCAAAGCCAACTTTTTAACATTTGGTGCTGTAGTTCCTGTCTTACGCCAATTTGGGTTTATAGAGTAGGAAACCATTCACACAAAGAAAGGACGGGAGAAAGAAAGTACATCCATGCCTGAGTCGTGATTCGAACCATGTATCAATACTGAAACATAAAAATGTACGTATTCTTATAGAAAGACGTACAAAATCTAAACGCGTGCGATTTTCAATTTCGAATATATCTTAAAACATGATCGACTATTTTCAAGATTCAAATTTCAATAAATGCATTTAAGCATGTAGTATTCAGATGTTGGACGGTTTCATGCATCAATTCATCCAATGTTGCAATATTTTTTAATGAATATTCATGCTTAGCATTCATACTCAGTTTTGAATATGTGCATAAAACAATCAATGCAATACCGCAGTTGTAATCACCACTGTAGTCTTAAATCTGCAACTTGCGCGTGTGATTCATACTCTTTTCAGAAATATTTGAAACTTAATTATAACGTACGGTCTGAAAATACTTTTCTTATGCTGTCCAAAAAGTCGACATTTTAAAGAAAGTGACAGACTAGTAGCCTTCATTTTTAACTAAATTTCTTAAATATAAAAAAAAATAATTTTTCACCAACAGAAATCTATAATTTCCCATTTTTTAGACAATTGTTTACAAACATTTTTACGGTCTTTCGAGAACTAAAATTGATTTCTCTTTTAGAAACAATTTTGTAAAAAAAAAGACCAATTGTTTTCTAATAGAACAGTATTAATCTAACCTTGAATTTTTAAGTGCTGGCACATGCTTTACCCTCTCTTCATGCTAAATCTTATAGGAGGGAACCTTCAAGCAGAGATATTTCAGTTTTACAAAGTAAAGGAAATTATTTTGTTTTATTTCTTTTTCTGTTGTTCAACAACGCACTCATGTAAAACATGCAGAGATCGTAAAATGAAAAGTATAATATAAAAATATCTTAATGTTTACCTTATGGTGCACTTTGCCTAATAAAAATACGTGCATGTTTATGAATTGTTTTTAAATATAATAAATGAAAACAAAAATAAAAGAAATATTTAAAATAATATATTAGATCTCATATGCGGGTCGCTAAAAAGTTGAAAAGAAAAGTGTTGAATAAAAACGTTTACACACAATTAACAGCGATATATTATGTTCAGAAAGTGGTAAGACACATTTTTTTCTCCCTTTTTTAATAATTTGGCTCCGAAGGGGTTAGTTATTAAGTTACAGATATGTAGTACATAAGCACGTAAGGCAATCTTATGCACTTTAATATCATAATTCCAAATAAGCTGTCATCCATGTAATTCAATTATATTTTCGAGTCAAAACTTGAAGATCTAATGTCCAGTTTTTGTCGGCTTCCATTTTTGACTTTGATGATTTCTTTAAAATAAAAAGTTACAAGTGAAGAAAAAGTGAAATTGCTTTTCATACGGGATATAAATATAAAATGGCAGAGCACTCCATGAATCTTCGTGGATTAACCCAAAGAACAGCGTTAAAAGAACAAAATATTTGTCAATCCGGCGAGATAGAACAAACATGAAAAAGAAGTATCGAAATGATCGAAAAGTACAATCTAAAGCAAAGGAAATGGGTGTAAATGAAATAAAAATCAAGTTTATAACAAGCTTTAAATGTCTATCTGAAAAAATCCAACCAATGGGAAATTTAAAGAAATAAGCAGACCTGACTTATAAAATATGCTCAGCTACATAAGATATGCAATAGCTCCTTTCAAGAAACGTCCGCGCAACCCATTGTTGAAAATTATAAAAATTGTTTGTCATTGGTATCCAGTACGAAGACACATATGGTTTAAAAAAAACCGACTACTGGAAAAATAAATATAGATGTTTTCCGTCTTTTAATCAGACCTTTCAGTTTTTTACGCTAATAACTTTCATAGCTAACTTAAAAAAAATATTCCTCGAACAATTTATTAAAATGAGACAACTACTTAAACTTAATTCCTTTTTTACGTCGTTTTTTTTTTTTTTTTGTTTTTTTGTTTTTTTGTTTTTTTTTTTTTGTTTTTTCAAGGAAGCTCGTCTTTTATCAAATCGATCGTTTTAAAGTAATCTAGGTAAATTTCTGATTTCACTTCCTTAGAACCAGAAATTTCAGCTGTTTCATTTACTTTTAAAGTCAATTTTTCCTCGTGCTACGGAATTTTAACACGTGAAAAAATGGAAAATATAGTAGCTTAAATGGATCATTATAAGCTCATTCAAAGCAAAGTAAATTTTCAAGTACTTATCTACTAAGAAACCGTGAACTTCACATGTATGATTATTTCCCAAAATAGTTATTTTATATTTTGATGTTTGTTTTCTTTTCTTCTTGTTTTGTCGTGTCACTCTATTCATGTAAAAGCTATGGGGGTTTTAACGTTATGTATCTGCAGAAGACATACCTCATACAGCTCCTCTCTACTTTCTTTAGCTTTGTCATAAAACGCGCCATGTGAGTGATGCTTCTTATCTCCCCAACTCACACTTGTTTGAATAATTATCGCATTTCTTTTTTGCAGAAAAAGAACGAACAAAATGTGCCCTTTTTTAAGATAATGCGACCAAATTAGCTGTTAATGGTTTTTTAGTTCCAAACAATAAAATCTAACGATTTTCCACTTAACCGCTTGCCTGATTATCCCGAGTTATCTCGGGATCGTATGAGTTGCAGGTAATTATTATCTCGAGAAAACTAGGGTGAAACTAAATGATTTTACACCTATAAAAAATTTTTAATTCAACTTTAAACCTACATATTTTGTTTGTTTCATTTCCTTGTATTTAAAATTCAAATTAAAAAAAATGGGATTTTGTTTTTTGCAATTTTTTTCAAAAACATATGTATGGGAAGCGGTTAAGGTAATACGACCAAATTAGCTGTTAATATTTTTTTAGTTCCAAGCAAAAAAAATCTAACGATTTGCTACTTAAAAATAGATTAAATGAATCCATATCGTTTTCTTATTTCAGTTTAAACTTTTCTACTTCTTTTCACCATAATGAGTAGAATTGCAGTTCCCATTTTTTTCCGATTCGCAGAAGCTTTACGGAATTGGAATTCACCCTAGCTTCTATATTACATATTAAAACCACCCTCGTATCTCTCTCTCTCTTTAGGAACAAGCATTTAATCCACAATAATGTTCCTAAAAGTTATATTGCTAAAATGCAGATTTCTATCAATAACAGATTTCGTT
>JAXGGA010007710.1:0-61045 GCA_038373865.1 Uloborus plumipes | reverse complement strand
TAATTTTTCCTCACCTCTAGGTTAGCCTGAGACTTAGTCAGGGATTCAAGTAAAACACGGACGATCGCAACTCACCATTGCAATCGCAAATTTCCAAATTCGGATAAGTTGCAATCGCAATAAATGCTAATCGCACTGACGTCACTACGGGTGGAGCCAATAAGAGCTCACAAGCGGTCAGCGATCTCCTCTTATTCGCCAAGTAGGCTGTGACGTTTTATCTAGCTCGTTTTTCATAGGCAAACGTCACGCTGACGTCACGATGCTTTTATCAAGAAACGTTCTAATGTAATTCATTTCCAGTAGCGATTGCAATATGCTATCGCCTGTTTCACTTGAATCCCTGCTTTAGGCAAGAATTCAAGTGAAACACGGACGATCGCAACCAGTGGCGGCGCTAGCTATGGGGCAGGGGGGGCAATTGCCCTCCTGTCGGAAACGACTTGCCCCCCCATCGGGGAAAATTTCTAACTTCGTCGGGAAAATTTTTCCGACGATCAAATTTTCCGACAGAAATCTAAGTGCCGAAAACTTTTCTGATTCCGACAGATCAGTAAAATTATCGCAATAAAATCATTCAACTGAAAAAACCTTTTTTTTTTCTTAAGATATTCTCATTATTTGACAAAATATGCAATTCCAGACTAATTTGGAACACGAGAACCTTCAGGACTCTACCATCGAGTTGCTGCCGTCGTATCTCTTTTGAATGAACGTAAGTTCTGCTGGAGAAAGTTATTTTTGTTCAAGTGGGAAAGGAAAATTTTCCCTTTTCTTTTTCAAACCAGCAAAGGTCCGCACCCGCAAATCGCCAGCAGGGTGGCAAGTTCTTTCTGAGAATCTGAGCTAGACACGTGTTTCTCTCAGGGCCTTTGCCACCAACTGCCGAGAAGGGGTGGGTGATTAGGGGACGTAAGACACGACGACTGTGTGAAGAAAGGAAAAGACATCTCCCCCTCTCAGGACTCCGGAATTGCGAATTGCATCCAGGGTTGGGGGGAAATGCATCGCCAATCACTATTGTATGATGTGCATCGTCAGACAGTTTTAATTAGTGTAACAGGTGTCGTCGGTCGAGGGGGGGGGATGATTTTTGGCGGGAGCTCGAAGGCTTCGTCTTTAGAAAAGTGAAAAGAGCATACGAAAGAAAGACGTTTTCGTCGAAAGAATTTTTTTCCTGTCGTTCGTATCCGCTGGACTTTCTCTCCATCATCGGATCAGGGTATGGATCTCCTGTTGTCCTTGAACCCTATGATAGGTAGACTGAAACGTTTTCCTTCATCAACAAGGTAACAAACAGAAATTATTTTGGTTTGCTTTTAATTTTCTTTTTTTTTCATTAAAATGCATGTGTTCATTTTAAAATACATGTCAATAAATGGGAAGCATATATCTATAAATCGTAGCAAACGCTTTAATTAACGGTCGCATTATGAGATTACCGTTATATGATTTTTCCATTAATCTATTAAATAATAGCAGCAGGATGTAACTGCTGTTGGTTGTTTGTAATGCTTTTATAACATTTGATCTAAAAGAAAAAATAAATTGCACCTACATTAATTTTAAATGTTTTACCGTGCATACAAAAAAAAAAAATAGTTTTCTTGCACTTCAGAAAACATTTTTTCTTTTCTTTGGTTCGAATTTCAAGCAAATAGGTAAACAAATGGAATCACACTGTTGTGCAATTCTTTAACACAAGGCCGTTCTCCCGATTCCCTGCCAGTTTTCCAGGTAAGGAGGCGTCAATCTCATTTTGCAATGTAAAAAAAGAGAAAAACCTTCCCAGTGTTAAAAAATAAATAAAATGTATAGAAAGACATGAATTAAGATGAGAAAATTTTTTTTCTGTGAAATTTAGATAGGAAATGTGCTCTTTAAATCTTTGTTAAGGATTTTCTATAATCTAACTTCTAACTAAAGAAATATTATTTTCGAATGTTTTTTAACCGAAAGGAAAAGTAACATCATAGAAACCTTTGCGAGCAGCAGTTGAAATAAATAAATAATAATAATAATAAAAATCGCTATTGCTTCATTGGGGCAGCTGACCAGGGCCATCACCGAGAGCCAATCTGAGCGATTTTTCATCAGTTAGGTCACCGGGCCGCCTCCCCCTTTAAACTTACACTACTCTAATATTCCGTTCATAGAAACATATCAATTACTTGCTGACAAGGGTTGGCTTCTTGTTTTTCTTAATGGGGAAAAATCAAGAAATAGGAAATTTTAAAATTACTCCTCCCCCCCCCCCACCCAAGAAACAACAATAACCTATAAAGCCAACTAGATTTTCAAAAACGTTGTCGAAAAAAAGCATATAAAATTTTTGTTTTTGGGACAATTTTGAATAATTTCTGGGAGACACTCTCTGTCCCACAACCCTTACCCTATCGTCGTCAAAGCCCCCAATAATTGCGTTTTTAGGAGTTAATTTTAAGAATATTTCGGGGAAGAGTCCCGAACCAAACGATGCCCCTGTCCTTTTTTTTTTTAAATAAGAAGCCACTCTATTTCTCAAAAATAGAAACTGTAAACAAGAAGTCTGATTAAAAATTGTACCACACGTGGTCCCTCTCCAATTAAGAAATCTGCAATAAAACTCTGCTACTTAATCGAAAATTGCCAACAAATGGGATTTTTAGACTTAAAACTAAAGAAAAAAAAAACATATATATATCCAGTGTAGTGCACCATTGCCACTCTACATAATTAAAGATTGTCTAAAAAAGCGTTTTTAGTACTTGAATTTCAAAAAAGTCACGAGGAGAGTCTCTCTGAGCAATATCCTCCGCCATCCATGATAATTTCCTGAAAACAATTCTTTATTTTGGGGTTTAAATTTCGAAAAAATTTCAGGGGAGTGCTCCTACCCCAATCATTCAAACTCGTTTAAAATACTATTTTTAAACCTCAATTTCGAACTTTTCGCAGGAAAGTTACCGAAACCAAACTTTTTTCTTTGCTTATAATAGCTATTTTTTTACTTCGACTTCAAAAAATTTACGATGGAGAGTCCCGAACCCCATCCATTCAATTAAAATTAACTGTACATTATAAGAAACTTAATTTTCGTGACTAAATTTTTAAATTATACCTGTGCCCCCCTGTCGGGCAAGCTTGCCCCCCTGTCGGGCATTTCCTAGCGCCACCTCTGATCGCAACTCACCAATGCAATCGCAAACTCCCAAATTTGGATAAGTTGCAATCGCTACGAGATGCGATTCTGATGTAATTCGACTTCTAGTAGCGATTGCAATCTGCGATCGCCTCGAAGCGATTGCAATGGTGTTTCACTTGAATTCCTGCCTTAAATAGCTTAAAACAGTGTCCCCTTGTCCTATTTTCTAAACAAAAATTTAGCCCATCAACATCATTCATTTAGATAAATTTGAACAACCATTGCAATCGCTTCGAGGAATCCTTGAATTCTGTCCTTGAATTCCTGTTTGTACGTTGCAATCTCTACGAGATGCGATTCAAATGTAATTCGGCTTCCAGTAGCGATTGCAATGGTATTTCACTTGAATTCCTGCCTTAGGCAGGGATTCAAGTGAAACAGGCTATCGCAAACTGCAATCGCTACTGGAAATGAATTACATTAGAACGTTTCTTGATACTGGAAATGAATTACATTAGAACGTTCATCGTGACGTTTGCCTATGAAAAACGAGCTAGATAAAACGTCACAGCCTACTTGGCGAATAAGAGGAGATGGCCGACTGCTTGTGAGCTCTTATTGGCTCCGTTCGTAGTGACGTCAGTGCCAAGTTAAGCTGATGATAATGTAATTCATTTCCAGTAGCGATTGCATTCGAAGCGATCGCTACTGGAAGTGAATTACATTATCATCAACTTAAATTAGCATGACGTCACTACGGGTGGAGCCAATAAGAGCTCACAAGCACTCAGCGATCTCCTCTTATTCGCCAAGTAGGCTGTGACGTTTTATCTAGCTCGTTTTTCATAGGCAAACGTCACGCTGACGTCACGATGTTTTTATCAAGAAACGTTCTAATGTAATTCATTTCCAGTCGCGATTGTAATTTGCGATTGCCTGTTTCACTTGAATCCCTGCCTAAGGAAGGAATTCAAGTAAAACACGGACGATCGCAACTCAACAATGCAATTGCAAATTCCCAAATTTGGATAAGTTGCAATCGCTACGAGATGCGATTCTAATGTAATTCGACTTCCAGTAGCGATTGCAATTTGTGATCGCCTCGAAGCGATTGCAATGGTGTTTCACTTGAATTCCTGCCTAAGGCAGGAATTCAATTGAATCGCATCTCGTAGAGATTGCAACGTATCCAAAGTTGGGAATTTGCGATTGCATTGGTGAGTACCGGTGAGTACGTTGATAGTTTTATAATCCATTGTAACTGTTGTTATAATCACTGTAACTGTGTTTTTAGTTGCATCATGGCGTCTGTCGAAAGAGAAGCGATTCAGAAACAAATACAACAAGATTGGGCAAATAGAGAATATGTTGAGATAATTACCGCTAGTATTAAAAAGATAGCTGACTTTCTCAATTCTTTTGGTAAAGCTTAATTGTATTTTAAATTAGTAATTGTTGTTTTCCCATACGGTTAATATACATCCTGTTGATTCTTATTTCCATGTTTACTATTTCTATGACTCGCATTATTATAGTAATTTGTTTGCATGATATTTCTCCGTGTGCATATCTGTGTCACTTGCGATATAAAATGGTTAAAACGGAATAGTTTTTGTGTTACGTCCTGAAAAAATATAACTGAAAGTCAACATAGTTTTTCATTATTAAAATAGGTCTTGGTTATTGATCAGAGTCTATTTATAGTCTAATAACTCTAATATTTTGCAATATCGGCTGAAATTATAACAGCATACACATAACTAAAAGCATGCCATAACTTTTAAACTCATTGTGGGTTGCTTTATAAGAGGATTTTTGCCTTCAACCTTCGTACTCCATACTGTTGAGAGCATAATAAGCTCGAAACTGCAGTCCATGGCTCGAAATAGCGGAGTTGGCGGTGTATTGCATGTTTCTGCCTTAGCCCTTGCTTACGGGCTGTTACTCACTGCTTTATACCTTGAGCTCTGCCTAAAAAATTTACGAGTTGTACTGTGTACTAAGTGCGGTCACTTGCTGGTATTCTAATTTCACATTAGCTACCAGTTTTTTTAGCGCTCTTTGCTTCATAAGAGGATTTTTGCCTCCAACTCGACTACTTTCGTATTCCATGCTGATGAGAGCATAATAAGCTCGAAACTGCAGTCCAGGGATCGAAATAGCCGAGTTGGCGATGTATTGCACGTTTCACTGTGGGATGTTTGGCAAGTTTTGATTTTCCTGAGGAACTAATTCATTTTTGTGAAAACTCTTTAAGTTTTACTTTTTTGAAAAAAAAAGTCTAATAGTACTACTTTAGAACCTTAAATTCAGCATTTTTTTTTTGTTCTATTATTGTTATATTTTTATATCATTAATATTTTTTACCTATCGTTCGATTATCCACGGTATTCGTTTATCCATGGTTAAAGTGCCATCCTATGCTTACTCTGTTTAACTTTTAGGTATTTTTTCTCAACTAGCAATCACCATGTTGAATTGCATAGCGTAGTTCAAACTGCTATGTCATTTCGTGTTAGCCATTTGTGCACATTAGGTGTTTCGGTGTTAAAAGTATTTCACTAGTTACTGATTTTACTAAAATAATACTGATTAAATTGGAAATCAACTCCTTTGCCGCCCTTAACTGTTATGTCTCAAATTAATTTAGCAATGAATGTTTACATGTTGTTTTGGTTTTTTAGTTGAAAATATTAAACACATACCTGCCAACTTGTATGTTTTGGCCGTACAATGTATGTTCTTTTACCCTATGGTACAATCGTACGGTAAAGCTGTAAAATCGTACGTTTTTAAGAGATTTTTTCATCAATTTCAATGTTTTTTTTTCATATAAATAAATTTCAACTACTGGGCTTTTTTAAAATTCATCGTTACATTTGTTAATGCGCAAGGGAGAGCCTAAACTGCGTCATATTTCAGCACTGAACGCATACTTCGCGGAAAACTGGTTCGCGTGGTTGAGACTACAATCCATTTGCATCGTGCAAATATTTTGATGTTTGAACATTTTAGGTTACATTAACATAAACTACCTTAGGTTATCACATTTAATTATTTATTTTGATAATTTATTTTACCCGCGATTCCTGTAAAATCGCTTCTTTTGTTTGACATTTTAATCCTTTAACATCTTGTCAATGTTTTAATATTTTTTATAGTTGGAAGTTCTTTTGACATATTGCTGTCTTAGATTAACTTATTGCAGTTTTTTTTATAATTAATAAATAAATTTATTTAAAATAACTGATCTATAGTCAACAAAAAATTGTTTCCCATGTTAAGATTTCAATATTTTTACATCTTGCCAGTATTTTAATATTTTTGACAATTGAAAGTCATTTTACATATCTACCGAAGACTACTTTATTTATTTCATCTTTTTTTTTATTATTCATGTTTTTTTCCTTACTAGCATGCTTATATTTAACACATACTTCACAGAAAATTGCAAAATTTTGCATGAATTTATTTAATTGAAAATCTAAAGAAAATTTAAAATGTTGATTCAACTTAAAAATAAAAGAAAACTTATGAAATTGACAGTGATACAGTACGATAACTTATTTAATGTCTGATTTTCTTTGCCTTAGTAGGGTTTCGTCGGGAATATTGTAAGATTTTCTAAGTAAACATGATGGCAGGTATGCAAACAACATATATACCGAGTATAAAAACTTTTACAATCAGTAGAGTCTAAGGGGCCCTACGCCTTAGGGCCCCTAAAAAAACCTGTTTCTAATCGCAGGTACCATCTGTTGCACTCTCAGCAAAGTACAAGGAGTGGTACTTTCAAGTATCAAAATGATTCCAATCATTTAGGATTAATATTACTTACTTAATGCAATCAGTACTTCTAAGTCCCGTTGAGGCATAAAAAGTTAAGTACATAATCTTAAATTTTATTCACTTAGGGCCCTGCTCCACATCAGTGTAAAAAGCGACCGAAAACTAAGGCAGAAAACGAAAATCTGGGTATTTTCCATAGGAACACTATTTGCTCCATTTTACTTGTCTGCTTTATTTTTCTGCTTTACGTCAATGTGGAGCATCGCCCTTATTGTTCAGTGCTGAACAAATTCTTTACTTATCTTTGTTTAGAAGAATGTTTTATGAGTTCTCTCATACCTGGCTGGAAATTAACCAAAAACTTTTTGTATGCATATTTTTTCTGATGAAATGAAAATATAAAAGAAAATTCTCATATCTTTCTCTGTTGAAAATTTTTAGATATGTCTTGCAGATCACGGTTAGCCATTCTGAATGAAAAGTTGACATCATTGGAAAGAAGAATTGAGTATTTAGAAGCTCGGGTATGTATATTTGTTTTACATTCTTGATATACTGTGTTTTATGTGCCACCTACTTGATGTGTAATATAAGGCATTTTTTAGCCCTAATGCTGTTTTAACAATGTATTACTTTTAAAAACATTATATTGCTGTTATGAATAATGTTTTTTTCCTAATAACTATTCTGTAAAATATTCTGTTTTATTTCCGAAAAAAAAATGTTTTGATGTATAAAATTGTATCAGGGTTGACCCTGATTTACCGAATGCCTGTTTCTCGCCCCTCATTTGATCTGGATATGTCCTTAATCATTTGTGCTCATTTACTATAAGTCAGGTACTATGCATTTTTCCACCCTTTCTAGCTGATAATAAAAGTCGTGAGAGGTAACTCTTTTTGGAACTAGAAGCAACTAAGGAGTTGTGGTTAAAAGAAAATTGTTTCGAAAATAGGTTCTGTAGGCAGAAAATAATCCACCTTTGCCAGCTTTTTCATTGCATTTGTAAACAAACCATTATAGTGATATGTTTTTCGTTTTTGGAAATTTGAGGGTTAAATTGTCAGAATCCTTGATTTCAAACTTAGTAATCCTAATATGGTAATGTACATGCACATAGCATGTGCCGTATAATTTATTTGTAGCATTTTTTCATATATTGTCAATTATGTTAACGTGTTTCAACTATGATATATTTACACCAACTGCCATAAACATATTCAGGAATGATTATGCTCCACTTATAAACTTGAGCTCTAACATGTTTTGCTTGTTAATACCAATAATTTTTTGCTTACTTTCAAATTTTAAGCAATTACGTTGGTAGTTATTTATAATATTTATCCTATAAACCTTTTGAGATACTATTCTATTATTATTGTAATTTTTAAACTTTTGTTGCTTTCCTTTTTAAAGATGTGATTGCTTTGTTTATTGCATTTTTTACATTTCATTTCATAATGTTCTGTTTCAACCAATATATTTTGTTTTTCATAGGATTTAACCTATAGTTAGAGCAAACATAATCTGGCAGTGTTGTGATGTTTTTTGTGCTTTGCCTTCTTATTGCTGCCAGCTAAATTTGCCTCTACTATAGAATAGTTCTTTTACTTTTGTAATCACATTTTCTCATAATCATCAAATATAATTTTAGGTTACAAAAGGAGAAACTTTGACCTAACAGTTCAAAAAATCTGCTTGGTTTCTGCATAAAGAATCAGATCATTCTTCTTTTGTAGTATTGTGTAATCTATATAGCTCTTTTATAAATTTCATTCTATCTCATGAATTATTTCTGTATATGAAGCTGTATATAGACTGTAAATCTTCAATGCACTGAATTATACATCTACAAACTGTTATGTATTTTTAATGAAGCTTGTAAATTAATTGAATAATTAAAACAATTTTTTAGATATTTCATGTATATGTTCTTTTTTTTTTTGTGCAATGTGTGTGATTATAGTTCTGACTTTATAACTTGTGACCCTTTACCGAGTGGCTAAGATTCTGCAATTTTGAAATAGGATACCTAATTTTTAGCATAAGCTCACCTTTCTATCGAAATACTAAGCACATGCCATTTTTAATCAGGATTATAAAGTTATTTTCAACTACTGAATAGTTTGTTTAAACTCCATTAATGTAATGTGGAAAGAGACTTTTCCTGCACCAATCCACTGATTAATCCGGCTTGACTTTTCCTTACTTCCAGTTGGAGATACTTATAACGGCTCGACAGTCTACAAGCATATTCCATACATTGAAGTTGGAAAAAGTCGTGAAAATTAAATTGTGTGTATTTTCCCACTTTGTATTTTAAATGAAAATTTAGCCTTGTAAGAACTGGAATTTAAAATATTACATGTAAGTGTTCTGTTTTTTTCCCCCGTTCTTTTTTCTTTATTATTATTATTTTTAAGTGCACAATGTCCATACTTACCAGATGTTAAAAATTAAAATAGCTCATATCTCTACCTCCCAACACATATCCGTGCAAAAGATAGCCTTTGATGAAATTAATCAACAATCAGTGTTATTGTACTTTTAATTCTTCCAAAATAAACTTCACCACAAAAAAATGTGAAGGGGTATTTTACACCTTAGAAAAAACCCTAGCAAAATGTATGCTTTCAATTTTTTTTTTTTTTTTTTTCAATTTTGTAGAGAATGGACTGTAAAACCAACTTAAAGATAGGTACATTGCTTGCAGGGCTTAAAAATTGAGCAACGTAGTTTTATTTGCACTATTTCAATACCATACAGAACACGGATTTTTCTTTTGAATTTAATTTTGTGCTAAAATAATTTAAAAAGGCTGAACTATAGAACTGATTTCCTGATGGTAAGATTAGGTTCTGCTTCAAAATGTATTGTAGTAAAATTTAGCTTGGAAACAAGAGGTTCCAAGCTAAGATTAGGTTCTGATGTATGTGCTTCAAAATGTATTGTCCCAAAATTTAGCTTAGAAACAAGATAAGAATTTAAATGCAGTCAGACCTTGCTATTGTGACACCCATGTTTTATCCTGTCACTTTACTGAGTTCTGAACTTTTGGCCAGTGCTATAGTTGAACATGAAAAAAAAAAAAAAAAAACATTGGGAAACTCACCTTGGAGATTGGCAGACTTACTGAGAAGAAATTGGTTTAGAACAAATTTACATTGCATTTTTATTATACTTATGGTAAAATGTAAACATTTCTTAGGAGGAGACCCCCCCCCCCCCCATAACAAAACACGGCTTAATCTAACTGCTAAGTTGCTCTTGATTTCAGGATACTGTTTTTTCTGCGAAAGTCCGGTTATTACAAAGCTTTTATATAGACAGGATCGAATATTTCCTTGCAACTAAAATTCTTATTGTAAAATAATGAAAGAAATCTGGAAAGGGGTGTTGCAAAAATGTATTTCAAGTGACATTTAGACGTGCCATTATGGCGGAAGTATCCCACCTCAAGATATCTTTGTATAGATGTTTGATAAAACTTCTTTTGGAGTATGCTGTTCAGTTTTGGTCTGCTTATCTAAGGATAGTGATTTAAATTTATTAAAATGAATGATGTGACTGGATAAATTTTTGTATAAGAGGTAGGACATGCAGTCATTGTTTCACTTTATTCAAATCTCAGGTCTGTCTGAAGATAAGGAAACATTTACTTTAATAGGGTTGTGGGCACCTGGAACAGTTTACCGGAAGAAGCTGCAATGAGCAAAGGGCAAATGACAATTTTAAAAGATATATCGATCTTCATCAGGGTCTATAAATCAACTAGGACCAGCCTAGCTGGGTTTAGAGCCTTGCTGGTCTTCACATATGTTTTTGTATGAGAATGGCACAACATGTACATAGATTCCGAAGATAGCAAATTTTAGCGTTTGACGTGAGAAATAATAGAAAGGGATGCAAAACAGATGGAATTTTGGATTAGGAAAGTCGGAGGAGAAGAAAGAAATTTAGATGTGTGTTGTGTAATTCATTGCAAGCTTCTCACTCAAGTGGAAGAGAATCTCAAAACCCTTGTGTTAAAAAATAGCACAATCAAAAAGTATTGCAAAAAAAAAAGAGAAAAAGAAAAGAAAAGATGTTCTTCAATGCTTTAAAAGTTAAAATGAGCTGTCAGGATCTAGTTAAATTGTGATTAGAAGTTTGGAGTTTTGTAAAAATTTCTTTTTTTTTTCCTTCTGATAATGTGCAATAGAAGCACCTTTTTTTTAAATTGATAACCAACTCTGTAGAAAGAAGGGTTGTTTAAAATGTTATTCAAGACATGAGTAAACACTTATTAAAAAGTATTTCAGTGAAACAAAATCATTAAACTTTTCTTTCAATTTTAGCCTTGCATTAGCCAATGATTCAATTACATGACAAATAAAAGCATCTGATTGTTAATTTATCAAATTTATAACATATATTTTTGAAAGCCTATAAGTCGAGAACTGGATAGTTAATTTCATTTAAAATTTCAAATCTTATACTCAATGTAAATTGTACAAAAAAAGAAAAAAAAAAAACATCCCTGCTTGAATGTAAATACATTGATTTTCCTACGTTAGAGGGAAGCAATCAACCGCCCCCCTTCCCCCTCCGGATCGCCCCAAATGACGGGTTTGGATACGCGATTAAGGCAGGAATTCAAGTGAAACAAGGATGATCGCAACTCATCTATGCAATCGCAAATCCCCAAATTTGGATACGTTACAATCGCTACGAGATGCGATTCTAATGTAATTCGACTTCCAGTTGCGATTGCAATTTGTAATCGCCTCGAAGCGATTGCAATTGTGTTTCACTTGAATTTTTGCCTTAGGCTCAACTTTTAAGCTTCATCGATTGTAGTCGTTAATCCTTGCTTTTTCAAAATCATTAATAAAAAGTGAATTAACTGTTTCACAGTTTTAATATTACTGTAAATCTGCTTCATTTTTTCAGATTTCCCAATGGGAAGTTGGGGCAGTGTTTGGGGATTAACTTTAACTTATTCAAAAACGCCCATTTTGGTTGGCATTCGGTTTATTTAAAAGATGCATAGCATCATCAGCTTCCATTGTGTGGCATGTGAAAAATCTCTTTAGTATTCATTTGATTTGAGCGCAGGTGTGTCTATCTGGTGGGAAACGTGTCAAAATTTTCAAGTGAGGTAGGCCACAGCACAGTGGCGCTGAGCGGTAGGTAGATGTAGTGCCGGTAGACGATGGTGCCGCATGAAAGTGATTACCAGTTCCTGGGGAACGTCTATAAATGACAAGAAACCAATTCATAGTTCTATTTGAAAGTAGCAAAAATGCAGTGGGTTTCTTCGTAGAGCAAAGAGGACGAACCCCTGCCTTTCTTGTAGGTTTTGATAAACTGGAGTGATTGCGGTGTAGCAAAAGAGCACATAATGCCTCTGTGACTCTGTTTACATAATACTCAATTATTAATAATTTTTTCTCTTAGTTCAATTCACTATCGTTTCTAAACGGAATACAATAGTTTTTACGTTTTATTTTCACCACCAGATGGCACACATATCGCCCCCGCAATTGGTTATTTAAATCACGCTTTTTGGATTTTGAGATTTGGCAATATTGATAGTGTGATAATATCGAACATGGCTGTAAGCAGGGTCAGCGGTGGTGGTCCGATCGGTTATTTGGCCGAAATTTTTGGAGCTTCTGAGCCCGCTCTCCGGCTATTATTTACAATTTTATTAGGTAAGTATTAATGCAACACTCAGAACAAATTCTGTGTTTTCCAGTTACTTTCTTACCTGAGAAATGCATTTGAATTGCGATCAAAGGTCTCCACGTTATGGTACTTGAATATAAACTAATAATTGACCTTGTCTTATTTTCAAACTAGCTGAAAAATATTTAATAATTCCCTACTTTTTCATAGATATGTGCTTTCATTTTGTTGCACTGTCATCGTATTTTTCGTAATACTTTCCGTGTTTTAATCTTACAATCAGGAAAAAGTTTGAATGCCTCCTTATTACCATGAAGTACTGACAAATCGTACATTCTCTTTAACTTTATGGGTGCAACTTGTTGTGCAGGTTTATGTTAAATTACCTCAGATTCTGAATGATTTTCTGCACTATTTAGTTAGTAATTTAAAATGAGTCTGTGTTTCCTTATACATTTCATTTCTAGGTTATCCATTGGCTCTCATACATCGTCATTTATTGTATGGAAAATCTCCTAGTGTGCAACATCTTTTTTTTATTTTTTGTGGATTGTCTTTAGGCATTTTCAATTATGGTAAGTAGTTTCCTTTTTATTAAAATAATATACCTTGTGCAAAAAAATGTTACACATTTGCAAAATTTAAAGAAATAACTAAAAAATAAACCACTCATTCAAAATTCATTTAATGTCTAGTCTCCTGTTGCTATTTTTTACTGATTAATATAAAAGTAGATTTCAAATGAGTTAGTTGGGGCAGGTCTATCATTTAGAGGGGAAGGGGTATCAATGCCCCATCCCCCAGTTGAAAAAATAATGTTATTACACATGAGTGAGCATGCTTTTCTTTCTTATTTCCCTCTGGAAATTGAAAAGTTGTTTTCTTACGGATATCAAAATAAATGTCCCAACCAACTAATCTGAAAAATCTTGATGACTTTGACTATGTTAGGTTCTCTGTATTTCAATTCTAACTCTTGGTTGTATTGTATTTTCCGGAAAAGAGGGTGCCAGAGAACAAGGTGGATAGAGTAGATGATTCGTTTAATTACTTGGGAGTCAACAGATGTTGGCTTTAGGTAGGGGTGAACAATCTGCGAGCTTACTGTGTAGCAATGTGCGGCCCGCGAGTGCATTTCATTTCTTGTGGTGAAAAAAGAAAAAAAAATTTTTTTCAGAACTTTTTTTTTTTTTGAACTCAGAGGGGGAAAGAAAATGCAAAAGCAGGTTTTCTTGAAAAGATTTAAAATAACACGCACCAAATAAAATCACCCCGAAATTCGTTTGAAGGGGAGGAGGGGCAAAACCCTACCCTTCATGACCCTCTCCAAATGGCTTGCTACGGCCCTTCAATAGAGCTCCGGTTACGTGCGTGGCCCTTCGCTGAAAAAGGTGCACCCCTAGCTTTAGGTTAGGTTAGCCCTAGCTCTGTTGTCAAGTCTAGTAAGGTAACATCTGATGTCAAGTTGGCATAAGCCGACTGATACAGTCTTGGCCGTCAACTGGCTGTAGTACTTGAGAAGAAGAGAATAGTTTTTTTGTGTTTAGATAAAATTTACTCCAAGTATGCTTTGCCCCTCCCCGGAGACAGGAATTGGTCAAAATGGGGGGCCTGGGGTGAGGCAATCTTTTTGTTACAGGCTTACTTTGCCATCTTTTGATTACTGGTTTCTAATGTTTTTAAATTTCAAATAATAAAAATCAAATGAGAAATTTACATTCAACTCACATTAGTTTTAAATTTGTTTTAAATCTTACATTTCTTTAATTAAAAAATGTAGATGTGCTTTTTTGATTTTGTCTTTAAACTTTTAGCTAAAGCATTTTAATTGATAATAATTTATTGCAGGAATTGATGTACTTCATTCTGTTTGCTGTGTTCTTATTATGTACTTTATACTCATCACCATTGGTGGCACATTTAAATCGGTTGTCATTTCCTTTTCATTTCTCATGGTAAGAGGTTTTTTATGTTCAAATTCGAGTTGGTTTATTGTATTTTCAATGAGTTACACAGCTTAAAGTGCTTTCTTGTTTTTATTTGCGCAACTGTGTATGCCATGTCGTGTTCTATCTATCAAATTTTGTTGCGAAGGGGGAAAAATAAAACTAAAAATCTGATGGATTAACCTTTTCAGTGGTTTTTCTCCATTTGTTGATGAACCCATTTGTTTTATGTTTGTTTTTTTGATATTTTCCCTTATATATGTAATCTTTTGCAGGGTTACCTAATATTTGGTTACTATTTAACTGGAACTGATGACTATGACATCAAGTGGAGTATGCCCCAATGTGTTTTAACCTTGCGACTTATTGGTATAAATTTGTGATTTCACTATGAATTTTATTTGTACTCATTTAAATGTTAGCTTATTTATTGGTGTTATATTTCATTAGGTCTTGCTTACGATGTCTATGATGGACAAAAAGATCCGGTAAGAAATAGCTTAACTAATAATACTCATTTACGTTTTCATATTTGTATGTGTAATAGATATGTACAGTCCTAAATTGGACAGATTAAAAACTTGCAAAAAATACCTGTTCAAGTGCAAACACATTAATATTTACTTTGATACATTTAACAATAAACTATTGTAATAATTATGTTTAAACTTCAGCTTTGTGCATTTATTAACCAAAATCTAATTTTTTTCATGTGGGTAAAATTTTTACTTAATTTACATTTTTGTTTGAAATATACTATGTAACTTTAATACTGGTCAAGGCCTTATGGTATTTTTAGTGGGGTCAAATATGCGATTTGGTATATTCTACTTAATTCAGAAGTTTTCTCTCATGGGATTTCTTCCCATGGTTTTATAATTGCAGATTTAAGGTCAATCACTGAAATAACATATATACTTGTGTATAAATCGAGAAAATTAGTGCAAAAAATGAGGTTAATAGTTAGGGGTTCGATTTATATCTGCGGGAAGGAATTTCAGAAAATTCTGGAGCGATTCTTGGGAAAATAACACTTGAAAATGTGACTATTTCCCCAATTTTAGTCCAACCCTTTTAAACAGTTGCTAAAAAAGTACATAACCATGCATGTTATAATTTCACATTGTGTGACGGTGAAATAAAGACAATAATTACAGTAAAAGACAGACTATGCAAAAAGTGGAAATTAGTGTATTCACAAATTTTCCGGATAGTTGGTCACAAATAATTATTCATTAAAAAAGTATAATATGGCCACAGCACAAAATTTTATAGATATTAATTTAAAATAAAAGTAACAAGCAAGTAAAATCATAACCACAAAACCAAAACCTTTACCAAAATTACAGAAATGAACTCTTTTTGTTCAAAATAGTAAGAATCACTTCCATTTTCCTTCTTTTTAAAATGTTTATTTTTAAAAATCAGGACTTATTGTTTCCGAGTTTTTCAAAAAGTAAAGGCTAGATTCTGCACAGATTTTTTGTTTTCTTTCCATTTTCGTGCTTAACATTCCTAGTGACAGAACTATGCCCAATCAATGTGAAACTTCATAGAACAGCATGAGTGTACTCGGGCTTGCCGCCAGGAGGGTTGAAGTAACCTCGTCAACTTATGCACGGGTTACTTCAACCCTTCCCCTTTATAGTGATTGCTTTCCATGCATAAAAAGCTCTCTCAAGGGGATGTTGTTCAAATTTTCTCTAGTGTTAATGTAAATTGAAGGCTAGTATTGGAAGTAAGGTTTTAAATCTAAGCATCATGATGGTACCTATACTTGAGGTGGAAGCATCATAATGTTGCAATTAGGAATTGCATAGCTTTCAAAATGATGTCAGGTTAGGTTTGCCCCAAGTGTAGGATAAGTTTTTCGGCTTCAAAACAAAGAACCGAGGTGCCATTTTATTAAATACTATGCAGTGGCATAACAATAAAGTGGCAGGGCTGGCAAAATGCCACGGGCCCCCAATTAGGGGGGGCCAGGGAGGGCCACGGCCCAAGAGGCCGCAAGCTCAGAAATATTTTTTTACATAGGTACCTGAGTACTTGATTTCACTTGAAAAGTATACTTTTTACTTTTTTAAGTTCTGCTTAAAATCCATAGTGAGATAACTAAAGACCACAATAAAATTTCAAGTTAATCACTAAGCATTTCAACACATCCTAAGCAAAAAGCCTTGTGTTGGAATAGAACTCCCTGCAGTTTTCCTGAAATATGCATCACATTAATGTTATTTCTTACAATTCCTGTGACTACAGCTGGTGCTGACTGATCATTTTTAAAACCAAAATTATTAAAAACCTATTTAAGAAACTCTATGGAACAGGACAGGTTATGTTACTTGGCTATTCTGTTTATTGGAAGTTCTATGGCCTGATCTTTAAACTTTGATTAGGTTATAGACACTTTTGCGAAACAGAAAGCTTAAAAACAAGATTATTCTTAATAAATATCATATTGAAATTAAATTGTTATTTTTATTTCATTGTAAATGTATGCAGTTTTCCTTAAGGTGCTGCTCCTTAACAGAAAAGTTAGCGAATAGATGATGAATGTGAAATCTCCAATCCGCATTGGGCTAAAAATTAAACACACTGCCAATAGAGACTGCTTTATGCTACACACTGCTTATACTGCAATGCTAAGCACAAATGTGGTATCTGCAGATGATCTCAAACTGCGATATTGCCGTTTGAAGTTTTGCAAATCCATGTATTTGATTCGGAATTTTGTTAAAAATATTTCACTTTTTCAAATGACCACAAAATATTGCATTTGCATAAAATAAGTTACAAAGAACCACTTGGTGACACTAACTCAATTTTGTTAAAAGTGCAGATACGACTGTAGTGCTTAGCACGGCAGTATAGCATATTTGAAGTATACACGTTGAGAAAAAAAAACACAAAATTGATTACATTTGGAAATTATTTTTACAAGTTCATCTTTCAGAACAATCCCGTATCTTAATCAAAATGAGTCCGGAAAGAAAAGCTTCAATGATCCAAAACTTAGGGCATCAAATTCGGCACCTTTAGTTGGAAATGTAGGTGTCGAATCATTGATGCCTTCTGTCAGTTCTACTTTTTTATTCTAGAAAAAGAGGAAATATACATTTTTTAAATAGGTTTTTAAAAATATTTATCAATAATAATTAAACATTTTGCCTTATAAATGTAATAGATTTCAAAAGCAAAAAAAGAAGTAAATGAAATAGTTCGCAAAATAGTGTTATGTTTTGAAAATTCTCTTTTTGCTAAAATTAATATTATGTTTTTATTTTTTAAATAGGATAAACTGTCTCATGAGCAAAAGAAGACTGCATTGAAGCAGTGTCCTTCATTGTTAGAGATAGCTGGACATACTTATTTCTTTGGAGGATTTATGGTTGGACCACAGGTGTGTTTGAAAAAAATTTCCAATGAGATGCCGGTATACACTAGGTGGCCAAAAGTATCCGGACACTTTCAAAAATTCACATTTTTACATATAGCTGGAGAAATAAGTGATCAATTGTTCTTTAACTTTAGTCATACAAAATATAGGCTTCACCGAACATTTCCAAGTTGAAATTAAATTACCCTTGCATTTGGGGGACGATAAGAAGGGGGGTCGAAAGAATAACCGCTTTTTGACAATAACTCTTTGAAAATAGCTCGGAATAAGCTATGCATTTCAGTAATTAATTAGCATACTATGTATAATTACTATACAAATTCAAATGAACGCACCACTCTTACTTCCGAAGATATGAAACATTTTTTAAAAAACGGCAATTTTATTTGAAGGGTTTTTGCTCATAACACGTAGAGTTTTTGATCAAACCTTATCAAAACTTCAGGAAAGATGACAAAATACAAGAGAAAGAACATACTAAAACGGTTTTTAAAAATATTAAAAATCCGATGAGATATGAACATTAAAAGGAAAAAAAATTCACGGCGCATGCGCGAACGACAGAAATTTATAACTACAAAAATATTGTAGCCTGGTATATACTGCATCTTATAAAAAAAGTTCCAGTTGAATATCATGAAAATTGAAAAAGATATCAGCGATCTAGTGAGCTGTATTTCATTCATTCGCAGACAATACATACATAGTGAGGGTCTGTCCACAAAGAGCTATTTTTAAAATAAAGGTTATTTCGTCATCGTTCAAAACCAACGTTTCAGGGGGTCTCCGGATACTTTTGGCCACCTACTTATAAGGTCTTTTTGGCCGAATGGGCGAAATGTGACTTCTATGCCAAATATAAATTTTTAAACAGTATACAATTTAACATTGAAAAATATGCTCGATTGTCCCCACACTATTTGTGAACAACCCCTCTCCATTTATGAATTGACTGCAAATGAATGAATTACAGCTCACTAGATCGCTGATATCTTTTTCAATTTTTACGATATTCAGCTGGAACTTTTTTTATAAGATGCAGTATACACCAGGCTACAATATTTTTGTAGTTATAAATTTCTGTCTTTCGCGCATGCGCCGTGCAAAATTATTTCCTTTTAACGTTCATATCTCATCGGATATTTAATATTTTTAAAAACCGTTTTAGTATGTTCTTTCTCTTGTATTTTGTCATTTTTCCTGAAGTTTTGATAAGGTTTGATCAAAAACTCTGCGTGTTATGAGCAAAAACCCTTCAAATAAAATTGCCGTTTTTTAAAAAATGTTTCATGTCTTCGGAAGTAAGAGTGGTACGTTCATTTGAATTTGTACAGTAATTATACATAGTATGCTAATTAATTACTGAAATGCATAGCTTATTCCGAGCTATTTTCAAAGAGTTATGGTCAAAAAGCGGTTTTTCTTTCGACCCCCCCTTCTTATCGTCCCCCAAATGCAAGGGTAATTTAATTTCAACTTGGAAATGTTCGGTGAAGAATATATTTTGTATGACTAAAGTTAAAGAACAATTGATCACTTATTTCTCGAGTTATATCTAAAAATGTAAATTTTTGAAAGTGTCCGGATACTTTTGGCCACCTAGTGTATGTAGAGAAAAATACAGCGTTAAGGAGACACAAATAAGCAGAGATACTGCAGACACGTGTTTCGGCGTTACAAGAAACGCCTTTATCAATGCATTTTTTTTTTTTGAGCTTATGGGTGCATACATAAGCTAAAAAAATTTTTTTTTTTCCGTGTTGAAAAAAGCCGTTCCTTGCAACGTTGAAACACGTGTCTGCAGTATCCCTGCTTATTTGTGCCTCCTTAATGCTGTATTTTTCTCTACATCAATAGCACAAAGGTATTTGTAAACTGTATGCCAGTATATATTTAAAAAAATGCAATTAATTACAGACAATTTTTCATTTGAAAAATTAGATTGTTTGGACTTAAAGATTGGTTTTGTTACTTTATGTTTGTTTATTTTTCAAATGACAAGTTTACTTTTTGTTTCTGAAAATAATTTTTATTCACTTAAGAATTTTAATTTTTGTATTTATCTCACTACTTCAGGTTGCTTTCCTCCCGAAACAGTTTAATAGGTTATCTGATAAAATGTGTAAACTATTTTTTTCTTCCTTTTTGCCAAAAGTTTTTCTTTTGAAATTGTTGAAGTACTTTTTTGAACATTAATTTTTTGAATATTTTTTTCCTTATCTTGCTGTTAGTCTATGTATTTACTAAGTAATTGTTGAATTGTTGAATTAGTAATAGGATAAAAACTAAAGCATATTGAATAAAGAAATATATTGTTATTTAATAACCTGTTAAATCATCCAAAAGTAATAGGACCAAAATTGTAAAGCAATAAATTGTAGCTTTTTTTCAAAGATTAATCTTTGAAATTAAAAAAGGGATGGGGTGAGGTGTATATCTGCTGCTGTTTTTGGAGCAGGAATGGCAAATACATCTTATTAATATCAGTTTACTTATTCACTAATGTTTTTTTTTTCATTGGGGCCTATTAATGCTAGATGTACTAACTGTCTGCTGTGTTGTTCCCCTGTGTACTTGTCAAAATAGTTTTACTACTTTAAAGTATTGAATTACTAATTAGCTCCATCCCACAAAAAGACATCAGCATGCCACAATATTTGATTTTAATTCCATTTGAAATTATTGTGACTTGAAATGATTAATGTACCACCATTACGTATTTAAAAAAGCTTTTCTGTGCATACTTTAACTTGTAACCTTAAAATTTTAGTCCAAGGCTACCTAAGATAATCCTTCTCCAAAATTTCATCTTTCTACATATCTTTTACTTGTATTGGAATTTATTTTCCATTAGTGGATTTCTACCCCATGTGCTGAATACATAACCTACTTAAAAGAATTTTCTATCTGTACTTTATACCATACAAGCTTCAAATTTGAACCACTTTAAAATGATTTTTGCTCATTCTCTTTTTATTTCAAAATGAAAACAGTGTAGAACAAAATTGTTAGTAACTTCCATTAGTCATGTTATCTTTGTTTTTTGTTTTTTTTCTCTAGTTTCCAATGAAAAGGTATATTGAATTTGTTGAAGGTTTGTGTCAAGCAAAAACAGCAGATGGCAAACCTGATTGGTGAGTATTTTCAATAACTTGTAAACTTGTTCTTAAAGACATTTTCAATCTTGTTTGTGATTAACTTTAATTATGATTTTTCTTTGATTTGATGAATTTGTTGAAAGGGTCATATTTTAAACTAGGAATACTTAATTTTCTTTTCCTGTATGTTTCGACATTTTATGATATCCATTGAATATATTCTTAAATCTGGTTGTTGCTGAATCATGAAATTGTGTCATATGTATGAAAAAAGTCAATTTTCTTCTACAGAATAAGATAACTATTTCATTCCACTTCTCTATACTTAGACTTGGTATTAGTTTTATCCATAGACATCTGTTTAGCTGTAAAATAGCTTCTATCTGCAACATCTGTAGTGTCAACCACATAGAGTGGCATATCCCATGTAATTGTCTAAATTTTAAAATAATTGGTTTTAAATTTATCGATCATTTTTATTTATTTCAGAAAGACTTTTTGTAGGACATGGCCTATTCCAAATTACCACCTTCCTTTCATGAGGTTAACTTTCTGTGGCGATTTATGGCATATTATTACTGTCATTTTATTTGTTGCATCTTTCTTTTGGTCTAATATATGTTTGTCTTTTCCTAAACTTCATGCTTAAAATCGTAGGATTTTTTGTCTTTTTAAACTTTTTTGCATACCTTTTATCACTTTTTTTCTTTTTTTTTAAATATGAATTTCAACAGCAGATGGGTGCTTACACTGTTTTAACTCAGGTGCTGAATCCACAATCAACTAACCTACCACTTCTCTTAAAGTGTAGCAATTTTGATTTCTCTTACTTGCCTCAGTTAGTCTATTATTACCAGTTTTACTTGATGTTATATTTTGCTCCTTTAATAATTAAAATCAGTTTTCCTGTTTGTGAGCAGCATACTCCTGCAAGGAGGGCCCGGGTTAGAATCCCAGCAAGAGCATAGATGTTAGTAATCGATATAGCACCTTTGTTAATCATACCCCAGTTAGTTCAGATTCCACTTTTCAAGCTGTGGGTCCTCCAACCGAACTTCTGTACTTTGCCTGTTTAGCCAAATTGTAAGCATATAAAAGGGCCCATTGATTATAATCAAAGTATCATTACAATTTATTTTAAAAGTTAATTCTGAATGATTTTCTAAAAGAGGATAGGTGGTTCTGATAACAAAATCTAAATATTATTTTAATGTTATTAATAATGCTTAGTCATATGTAACTTAGATAGTTTATTGCGCTTCAATGAAAAGTGCTTTTTTTGTACAATTTCCTTCACAATTATTTATAATTTGAATCTTGCAATAGATGTGTTTTCAAAAATGTGTGAAGTAACACTCATAAAGTTTTGGGATACAACAACTCAATCATATTTAGGTTTCTAATGAACAAACAAACAAAATATATCTTGTGTTTTGTACAACAAGCTGAGCCAGTCTTCTTGATCGTAGCTTTTGTTGATTGCTTTTCTACTGCCTGACAAAAGGAGGAAAACTCTACAGAAGTTTTCTATTCTTAGCTTAGTTTTTGATTTAATTTTTTGGGGGGTGGGTAGAAAAAAATGTATCACCCCCTGCATACACACCTGGGGTGTGATTGGAGGTTGTAAAGAAAACATTATTGCAAGATAAAATGACTTTTTACTAAGGATGCACCGATTAATCGGCCACTTGGCTAATTATTCATAATCGGTAAAATTTTGCAGATTAATCGTCCAAATTTTTTTTTTTTAAATAGTTTTTAAAGTACACTTTCACCAAGAAACTAAGATAAATAATTTTATCAACAGAAAAAAGCATGTAATTTTCTGCAACCTTTAATATACACTGCAAAAATAAACTTGTTTTTACAGAATAATACTGGCGGCCGAGGTTCCAGTTTAAAACTAAAATGTACGTTAATAAACTATAAAATTAGCAATTTTACAGTTTATTACTGTTAAATCAGTAATTTTACAGTTTATTACTGTTAAATGAGTAATTTTACTGTTTATTACCGTGCATTTTATAGTTTTAAACTGGAACCTCGACTGCCAGTATTATACTGTAAAAAGAAAAGTTTAATTTTTGTAGTGTAGCATGCAGTATGAAAGTTTTCAGAGTAAATAGTCTATACAGTGCTTCAAACTGAATGGAATATTGAGACAACCCTCACAGCTGATATTCATTTGGCACTACTAGGAATAATTAAATTTTTAAACTTTTATACTGGAATGCTAAAACTTTTTTTTATAATCACTCAAATTTTGCCGATCAACCGGCGGAATTTTTAAAAAAATATAATTACTTTCAGTATGCTTTGAACAAGAAACTACGATGAATAAATTTATAAACATAAAATAAATAATTTTCCACAAATACGAGTGTAACATGTAGTACGGAAATGTAGTGAGTAAAAATAAAACATAATTCAAAGAATGAAAGAAAGAAAAAAAAAATTCTCTCAGTTTATATAAATGCTTTAATAAATTAATTTTCCTATTCCAAATAAATGTACACATATAGACAGTGTCGCCACATTTTTCATGCGTCGATACTTTTCTCCTCACATAGTGCTCTAGATATCCTCTAATTTTTCAGGAATAAGAGTTTTGAACTAAATGGCTACTTATGATTGAAAAATGAATTCAAATTAAAAACTCTCCTAAATTAGCGTACTCACGGCAGCTTCCCTATTTTTTTTTTTTTTTAATTTTCATGTCTAGTGTATTATGTAATTTAATTAACATGAGTATTTTAATGAAAATTAGTTCAAAGAAACTTTTGAAAATTTAAAGTTTTGAATTAAAGTTTTGAAATTATTTTTGGGTAGATTATAAAAATGAAAAAAAAATAATTAAACCAATTTTAGCTCTGACATAAATTAGTAACTATTTCTAAACCCTGAACCGAAAAGAAAAAAAAAATGATGGCAAAATTGGTAATATTTAAAAAAAGGTCACCCTAAAATTAATCGGCCCATTATCCATAGCCGATTAATCAGTAATTGGTAATTGGCCCATTTGCTTATCGGTGCATCCCTACTTTTTAATTACTATTTCATTGCTATTTGTCTAGATTTATTTGTATATTTTTAGTGTGGCTGCTTCAATGACACGTTTAGGTCTCGGCATGTTAATATTATCTATCTATCAAGTGGGCAGTATTTTTATTCCTGAAAAAACTCTTGTGTCTGATGCTTTCATTCAGGTAAGAATATTTTTATATTACAAGTAAAAGAAATGAACATTAAAATGTTTTCCAGGAAAAGAAGAAATTATATTAATCTAATGCTATATTAGGAAAATAACAATCCTAAAATTTTACATATGAATTGAATCTGTTATTGTAGATGGGGCATGAGTTATAAATGCAAGTTTAAGATTCACTTAAAGGTCTTTTTTTTCTTTTAGTATCAGTATGGTAATTGATTTTTGTTCCACTCTATCAAAACATAGGATCATAGTTTCATCTTAAATTGTGATTTATATAATATATGTTTTATTTAAGTTACTTGTGATACCCGCAGGGCTTTCCCTGCGGTATAAAATTAATTGGTCATTTGGTAATAAATTGATATCGCAGAAAGAATATTCATAATTCAACTATAAATCCTTAAAACTAGGATATAAAAATAAGACGAAAGAGAAAATAAGAACACTTTTGTTGCTTACAGTAACCAACACAAATTTTACCAAAGTTTAAAAGAAGAAGAAAGTTTTCTTTTTTAGCTTTAAAAACAAAATACCTTCTCCAAAATTAAACATTTTAGAAAGAACGTTGCAATACCGCAATTTATACGATATTTTTATAAATTACCGAGTTTCAATTCCTTAAAAACTGATAAAATAAAAGCAGACACTTTTTTTCAATCGTCAAAATATTTCATTTAACTAATTTTTATAAGGCTTGTAGTTTGGATGTTTGGATTGTTGCAAAAACAAATACATTTTAAAAATTATTTAGAGAAAAAAGAACGCCACAAATAACAGGTATAAAAACGTAACCTTGGTTTGGTAACAACATGAAAAGTTAATTTCCATTGATAAAATAATTAATTTCATCTTTATTTTCAAATTTTATTCTCGAGCTTAATCACTTAAAATCGTTTAGCTTGCTCAAGGCAAGCCTTGAATTTCAGGATTCCAAAAACTATTATTCCAATTCTTCTAGTGCCTTTAGAGACTTTGAACTGATATTATTTGTAGCAGAAATAGCAGAAAATTTTAAGGTTTAAATGACATAAGACTGGAACATGCGTACAAAATATTTTTTCCGCATTTTATCAAATTTGTATGAAAAATGAGCTAAGAATAAGAATTGAGCAAGAAACAAATATAATTTTCGAAAAAACGCTTTGTAGTGCACACCCCCATGCTACAAACTAATTTTGTGCCAAATTTTATGAAAATCATTTGTTTTGGCTCTACGCGCGTGACAGACAGAAAAAGGGAAAGACAGACCCACGTTCAGCTTTATTATTAGTAGAGATTTCCAATTCCACCTGAACCAGCTCTTGGCTACACCAGGTCTACCACCCCAAAAATCCTCTGAAAATCTGTAGCAATATTGGGATTTTTAAGAATTGCTTTTTGTATTCTATCTTGGACTCACCCAGACAAACTAAAATATGACTGGATGATACCTTCTAAGTGTTGCATTTTGTACAGGTGGAGTACACTTAGGACCACAGAGAGCCACGGTAGGCCCCCAGTCAGTTTGTTTTCCAAACCCCAACCCACCATAAAGCTTTCAAAAATTTCACTGCTCCAAATGCAAGCCGAGCCTCTAGTTTAGGCTAGGCTGGCTGACTTCTTTTTTACCCCAAGTGCACTTTGGGATCCAGTGGAGATCTAAGAAATTTCAGGTGGCCAGTGACAGGTCTGGAGATTGTAGTTTGCAGAGTCTTGTCTTTGCTACCAAGAGCACCATCAAGGCAGTCTCTGCTATACCAATCTTTTACCTTCAAGTCTGTAGATTGAAAATGTTTCTTCTTAGACGATTCTCAAGAAATGTTAAAAAGCTATTTTTTTTTTTCCAAAAGTGGCATTGGCACCCTCTCGTGTAAGAACATCAGCAATTCTGTTCCCATAAAGTTCTGTGTGGGTTGGAATCTACTTATATAAATTTCATGAGACTAGGAAAGGTGTTTTAGACTGGTTTAAATTACTAGAAGTTCTGTAGCAGATCATATTATTCCAGTTTTTGTTATGAAGTCTACAAACTGTAATGTATTTTTTAATAGATCCGTTTTTATATAGATTTTTAATTTTGGATCAATTACCAGTTAACTTTTTTAAAGAAAGTTTTTCTTCAATAGGACTATCAGCTGTGGAAGAAACTTGTGATCATAGGAATATGGGGAAAAATAGCATTATATAAATACATAGCTTGTTGGCTTATTTCAGTAAGTATCCAAACATTTATTTCATGTTAAAATATATTTTATCATTAAAAAATTGAGAGACAAAAATGGTAGTGAGCTGTTTTTACCCAGGTAGCATGTTTTTAATTTCTTTAAGATAATTCATGTATTTCAGATGAAAGTTTTATAACATTTCATTATTCATTTAGGCTTAATTTGTAAGGCAAGTGAGAGTGAGATAAAGTCCCACATATGATTAGAAAGATACTTCGGTACATATACTTTAGGTTTAATATCAGTTCTATTTAAAAATGGTTATATTAACTTAATGATATGAATAGTTAACTATTCCACACCTTGTATTGGATAATTTAAATCTAATATAAAACTTTTTCACTTTTTTAAATTTCAGTAGTTTTGTAAAAAAAAAAAAGAGGGGAAAGAGGCTAAAGTCTGCATTTTTTTTTTCTTTTTTATGCATGAGAAATGATTGAAACAATTATATCAATTAAAATTAGTTTCCATGGTTTTATACTATTCTTTCAAAAGAAAAAGGGGTCTCTCCAATTGCATGTAAATCAATGCGTTTTCTGAAGCAACTTTTTTTTTCAGGAGGGCACCTGTATATTGACTGGAATGACATATAATGGCAAAGATAAAGATGGAGAGCATTTATGGGATGGCTGTGCCAATGTAAAATTGTATGATTTCTCAATTACAACAACATTTGAAGGCATAATCAAGTCTTTTAACATTAACACAAATCTGTGGATTGGCCAGTGAGTAACACGATCTTGATCAATTAAATAATGTGTTAGACAAAAAAAAAAGTTCAAGATATTCACTTCTCATCAAGTGCAATTTTTCATCTGTTTCATGATTAGCATATGTAGTTAAGTGTGCACTGTAGGTTTTAATTTGCCCAGTTGAGTCGCAATATGATCATCCGTAACTGAGAGTATCTACAGCAGTTGCCTGTTTCCTTCAGGCCCAATATAGTTTTTTAAAAACTGAAAAGTAGGCAATTTTGTTAAATTTTACTGTCACTCGGTTAAGTGCGCCATTGATAGTTTGGAAGCTGTACTACACTACACCATGGATACAAGAGGCAAATATCATTTTCAGTAATTTTTAGACTAGCTGACATTTTTCAATAAAGCAAGTAATTGGCCAAGCTTACTCAGAGACTTTGAACTTGCCTTTAAAGCAGAACGTTTTATAGGGCTATGCTTCGTGTTGTATATCTTGTATTGCAAAGTGTTGTTTGGAAGAACACAATGAACTTGCAGTACACCACCAACTTGTTTATTCCATCCACTGACTGCAGTTTTATGCTTTTTTGCACTCGTCAGCATGGAATAGGAAGTAAACAAGCTGGAGGCCGAAATTCTCTTATAGAGTAAAGAACAAACGAAAATCTTGTCAAGTAAAACACTGGCTTGTGAATCCACAAGACCAGATCACATGAAGTATCTTTAGATATCATATTTATCATCATAATTCATCATATAAATAAACTTTGACATTGAAGGGAATAGAGAAAATTAATAATTCACTGAAAATATAGCAGTATTTGTAAAAGTATTGAATTTTAATGAAGATATGATTGAAGTAGAGTTCAATGAATGAGATAGCAGAGTATGGACAGATTGAATGGAAGGGAATCTTATGATTGAAGGGAGGTCTAAAGTGCAATGAGAAAGAATTGCTGAAATAAATAACTAGTTGGAAAAAAGAAAAAAATCCTAATATTATATTGTTTTTTTGTTTTAACTTTTTAATTGCTTACTGAACTTGACTTTTATTTGTAACATTGAATTTTTTTTTTTGCGTTTTTTAGTCAAACTATTGTATTTATGTCATGCTTTAAATTTCACTAGTTTCTTTACAGTTCATGCTTTCATTTATATCCGTATTAAAGTGTGTGTGCATTACTTGTTTCTGAAGTATTATTTTTTTATTGAAAGGTATGTGTTTAAGAGATTAAAATTTCTTGGAAACCGTTATATATCTCAAGCTGCAGCCCTGTTTTTCCTGGCAGTATGGCATGGTCTTCATTCAGGATATTATATTTGTTTTCTGAATGAATTCATTGTGATGTACTTGGAAAAAGATGTAAGCTACTTTCTCTCTTATAATTTTAGAAGTTCTAAGTATAAAAAGTTGTGATGTAACAATGATGAGTTATTTAAAGCAACTTAAATGTACTGTATTAATACTACTCCCAAAAATGGTTGCCATTTTTAATAATGCTCACTGAATCAAATCCATGCTAAATAAACATGTGCAAGATCGTGAGATGCTATAAAACACGTATTAAAATTTTTGTTTTTAAGTTTTTTGTTTAAGTGAGGATGGGACGAAAGGGAAGAATTCTGTACTAAATGCATGCTAACAGCTATTAGAAATTAAAATCAATTACGTGTAGGCAAAATTTTGAAATTAATGTACCAAAAAAGCATGTTCATTTTATGGAATCCTTCGAAGTTTTTGATTCCTGTTATCCAAATCAGAGTATGGCGCACATGTGGGGGAATATCAAACGTTTGGCTCATTTTTGTAATTTTTTGCCAAATTGATCAAAACAGAATGCTTATTTGTTTGTCAGATGTTGTCAGAATCGATATTTTCTAAAATTCAAAATTTAATGTTTCATTTTTAAACAAAGCAAATCATTAAGTAATATTATTAGTTACATTGAAATAATAAAAAAAAAAAGAAAAGAAACCACCAAATCAATTAACTACGCCATTAAATATGTATCATTTGGATGAGTCAGAAGCTCTAATATAACTAATGAGCATTGTTGCCACGACAAAAAGAAACTTTTAGAAAGTATTATGATAATGTTAGTTTAATTTATATATTTAGAGCAATCAGTTTTTATATTTTTGCTTGTGTAATATGTTTTATAGGTGGAAGTGTTCCTAAATACTAGACTACCCAAAGTCAAAGCTTTCTTTACTCAAAGTGCCTTGAAATATCCTACAATGCTATTTTTGAAGATCTATGTTGATATTTTCATGGGTTATTGTCTTGTTCCATTTGTCCTTCTTTCATATGACAGATATATGCAAGTAAGTATTCTTATTAAACTTTTTTTTTTTCAAAGTACAGTATTGTCACAGTACAGTAATAAAACTAGCTGAACTTGCACATAACATTTGTTCCTAGTGTTACTTCTTCAGAATATATATATATATATATAAATATATTGTAATGGAGTGGTGGAATACAATTTAGTGTGATTTTATGCTGTTAAAAATTGTGAAATTGCAACAACTATTAATTCGACTATTAATTATTTTTAACAATTTGTGAGATAATTTACAAAATTATTTCTTCTGTTAATTTGTTTAGTGTTACAAAAAATACAGATATATGTTATTTTCTATAACCCTTGACATAAAAAGGCTAATAGCATAAAAAGCAAATTACTTAAAATATCAAACCAAGTGGCAGCAGTAAACAGCTAGTAACTGATAATTGCAAAAGGGTATTTTTTGGCATGCTCAGAAACAATATACACATGGTGTTTATGAAGTCTGTAAAAAAAATCCATTAAAAAAAAAACAAAACCTTCACATTTTAACATAAATCTTTTTTATTTCAACTCGTGTCTCAATAATTTTTATTTTAATGACATTACTACATTACACCGGGTACATTTTTCTTAGTTCTGACAATTTTCAAATTTACACCTGGCACTTATGCAGCAAAAATTTATCATCTAGAAGATGAGGATTTGTTCATAACAGTCCTTAGCTACAATAAGAGGATTTTTGCCTCCGGCTCGATCATTGGCTATTCCTAACTGAGGAGCCCATAATAAGGGCGAAACTGCAGTCTTAGGATGCTATATGATCGAGCTGTGGGTGCATTTGCTACAGTCCTTATATGGATTTCAACTGTCATATTAGAATTGCTAGAATGTGTTGAAATCAAAGCTTTTGGAGGGTTGGCCATCTAAATCCCCTTGCATGTTTTTTTCTTCTATGAACGCCATTTTAAGCTTTTGCTGTTAGTACCACCAATTAGCCAATGTTGTACCAAATGGGGGGAAAACTTGATATATAAATATATATGTGTATATATATATATATATATATATATATATATATATCTTGTTTTTTTCTTTTAATTATCAGCAGGAAATTCTGAAAGTATTTATACAGCATTATTGCCTTGGTACTTACTTAACCTGTTTCTTTTTAAATAGGTGTATGGATCTGTATATTTTATTGGCCACATCATCTACATGGGTTGGCCAGTAATGTCTCCTATTATAAAATTATTCATTCCGAAGATTAAAGAGGATAAATCTAAATCCCAGTAAAGGACTTGAATAAAGTTAAAATTGGAAACATTTGTATGGGTTGGAAAATTTTGTATGATGTTTCGGAAGGTAATCTTATTCTTTTTCTTGTTATATCATTGATCAGGTATTTATGTCTTGTCTATTGTCCAAAAAATTAGTTATTAATATTTATGTTAAAATTATTACAGAGATATATTTAATGAACATTTAAGTTATTTGAGTTATTTCCCCCCTGTGATATCCATTTACTAAATTCAGTCACCTGTTGCAATTCCTTAAGGTTAATATGTGCCATAGTTTTTTTTGTTCACATTAAATTTAGAATTTTTCATTCATTTTCTTTAGTTTTGCAAAAAAGAAATTGTCTTAGTATTTTATGTCAATTCCGTTGAAACTTAATTCTATTATAAGTGAAGTAAAATAATACTTTATTGAATTTCACTTTTCACTAAACAGAAAAAAATCCGAAATAAAATAATTTTACTTATTCAACAAAATTATGCAATGTGTGCATATGTACATACAGGCTATGCAGTATTAAGCAGCACACTGTCTATGATGAATGTTTTGTTTCACTTGTGTGCATGTGCATTACATCATACCTTAACCATTGAAGGTTCACTACTTGCGAATAGGTACTTTACAGCGTGAATGTGGCATTAATCTATGTTAGTTTATATGTTATCATAAATATTCTTTAAATGACAGTATTTGTCAGTTCCAGAAATTCTTTTTTCTTTTGTATTGTCATTTAAAATAAGAATATACTCTATTTTGTTGATAGTGTTGTCGTAAGGCACTACAAAACAAATTGAGAAGCATATTATCAACAAATGATTTATATCCATTTAAAAGAGAAAATAAATGCATCATAAAAAGTACAAGTTTTAAGCCTTTAAAAGATAAGCTTTATCTACCTGTATGTGCATATGCAGAAGCCCGAAATCTTCAAGTATTCATGTAATGAAGTTTGGCTGTGCATATGATATATGCATCTTTTGTGATCTCATTATATGTTCTCCACAATTCATACATTAATAATCTTCAGTGTCTATTAATCAATGAGAATAATAACTGTTGTTATTTAACTGCTGTAGCTATGCAATTGAAATGTATTTATCTACAGATTTTTTATCAAATTTTAAATTTTTATACTGCTTGTTTTGGTAGATTATGAAATGTAAATTTAGGGCTGTGCAATGAAAAAAAATTCCATACAATAGTGTATTTCTGACACTGTCAATCTTTTCACATTTTAAACTTATATCCAAAACCTTGTAACTGATCATTTTTGAATTTTAGTGGATACTGAAAATTTTGATCTTGTTTCATTATAAGTTAATGCTCAACTTATTTTTCTCAAGAATCGTTTTAAAATATTTTACTATACATTCCATTTTGTTCAGAACAATTATTCTCAATTCCATTTATTACATGGCAAAAATTACTTGTTTTTATGGGGGAAAAAAGAAATAAAAGTTGTTATTTTTATAAAACAGCAAGATTCCATCACCTTGGTATTGGTTGTTGATTAATACTTATTGTCTACTACTTATTTTGTAAATCCTGTTTTACCATTTTCTCAGTGACGATTTTTTCTTTATTTTCTGGTCATTAAAAGTAGCAATTGAAAACGTATTATTTGTTAATATTTTTATAATTTCATAATGATGTCTTATTTTTGTAAAGCTAATGCTAAATTCTTATTCAACATTGGAAGCATTAAGGATTTTTCCTTCAACATTTTTTAGTGTTCTTTTGATGATTAGATTTTGGATTTAATTGAACACTTTCTGCAAACCTTGTTGCATCCATCACATAATTAAAAAAGATAAAAACTATAGTAAAACTTAGTAGTGTTGGTTATTGGCAGAATAGGCTGGCACCGTAGCAGTCGATGAGTGAATTTCGCTGACAATCCAATAAAAAAGTCAATATGACAGTAGAACATTAAATAGTTATAAAATCAATAACATTCACACATACATTTAAACTAATAAGGATAATTATAAAAGCTAAATTTTTGATTGCTTTTTTTTTCTTTTCAAAAATCTTTTTTTTTTTTTATTATTTAAAAAATGTTAAGTAGTTTTGCTATTCTCATTATAACACACAAAATATTTAAATACACAATTTATAGTTTTTTTTCATCAGTTTCTGTGATATTCATTTTTTTGTCATTTTATTTCTTGAAATATGGGCTAATTGATTAAAGAACTTTTCGCGTTAAAAAATTAATAAAATTAAGAAAAAAAAAAAAATAAAGTTTAGAAATTAGTTCCAAACATAACTCTGTAATTCTTTGGGGACAAAGAAAATTCAAAATATGTAACACTTTAGTTTTATGAATAGTTTTACACTTAGAAATTAAATTTTCATTTATTACATTTTAATTTGACTTAAAAAATTTTTGTGTGTATTTAAAGAAACATGACAATTTTATACTTCTGCTGGCAAGTTTAGAGACATCATAAATATGTGCAAGAAAGGTGAGCAATAGAATAGAAGAGAACGACACATTGTCCTCCCGTCCTTGTATTTCTGAACGAGTACCTAGAAAATGAATATATATGGCTCTTTTTTTTTAATTACCCAGAACTTATATTACGTAGATACGTATAGTTTATTTTTTATCCTAAGATCATATTGATCGATCTATATTAGGCTATAATTCTAAAGTTTTAGAATAGTTGAAGGAATTTTGTTGTTCAAAATAAAATAGTTAAATTGCAGCATCTACATTGTAGAAAATCATTTAGTTAGGTTGTAAAGAATGTACTGGAAAATGATCATATCTACATTATGGTCACATTGGAGATATAACTTTCTAAACCGGAGCAAGAGTTAATTCATTTACATTACCTCTTTTACAATTTAATATTAATTTTTAAAAAATGTTGTCTATAATGTATTATATAATTAATTGTAATCCTCCACAATAAGTAGCTTTTAATTAGTTGGTAAGCTGGTTTTTATTTCTTTAAGTGAAAACTTTTTGCTCCTTTAGATAGGTCATTTCATGGAGAAACGGACATCTTGTCCTGCTCTGTTGTTTCATTAAAAATAAATTATTTTAAAGGATAATGACAAAAAGATTTTTGCTTAAGAAATGTGTGATTTCTTAAGTGACAAAATGATGAAATAAAAATTTGTTCATAACTGTTAAAATTACTTTTTTAATGACATATGAGCTGTCATGTGTAGGACGAAATGGTTTTTTCAAGAAAGGCCCCAGACAATTTTTGTATAAAGTAAAATATTTTGAACTACTTTAAGATGGAAGTTAAATGGTTATGTGTTAAACATGGATTTAATAACCAAAGTTTGGACTCTCCCACGAGTAAAATGAAAGTATCTTCTAAAAGGATTTGTGTGTTAGTTAAACAATGATGTCAGATTATTTTCCTTCGCCAAAAAAGACGGTGGTATATTCGAATAAAATTATTTCAAGGCACTTTCATTTCTAGTGTTTGTCCTATTAATGAAACATTTTATCCATGCACAATGTTAAGATAGTTGCAACAGCCACCAGTTAGTTCTGTAGCCACCCTGTAGTATTATCAAAACACTGTAAGTAAGCATATTGCTTTTTTCTTCTTCAAAACATGTAATGGGGTTAATCATTTCAGTAATCAATAAAAGTCCTGCACGAAATATGATGATTCGGAGCTACTTTCTTTACAATCTGATTATGAGTGTTATTTAAATGCTGCATTGTTGTATTATAAGGGTAAAAACCTTGGTGCCAAAATGTTTTGGTGAGTTTTGAGGATTGTTAACAGAGAATGTTGCAATTAGAGAAGATAAATGTGTATAATAGATTTTTTTACATCTTTTTTAAAAGTGAAATATACAGTTGCCTCAGAACTTTCATGTGTGTTGCACTGAATTAAGTCTTAATGTACAAGCATTACAGCATTTTTAACTATGTAAATAATTTGACACATTTTCATTTGTTAATGCAGTACAATAAAACTAACAATCAATGTTTTTTAATGTTTTTATTAGATAAAGTTATAACAAGACAAAGTAACATAAAAATGTACCATACAAAGTATATAAAAATAATTGTAAAAATGAAATTATAAATTTTGCAAGACCTGAGAACAAATGCAGTAGAAGAAATAACTTTTCTAAAAAGCTTTTTCTTAAATTAAAATAATGATAGATCCATGCAACGTATACATTTATATATTCAACCATACCATAAACAAATACTAATATTAATGGAAAAATAAAGCTACACATTTATACTTTAATTTGCAGAAACATTCACAACAAGTATAATTTAATTGTTTGTCTGTAACCAGCAACATGTTATCAAGAAGCATTAAGTTCTGAAATACATACATTCAAAAAATATATATATATTTTATAAAAGTTGCTAGATTGTATTATATTCTGCAAATATTACTAGTCTTTCCTAACCAAGACTTGACACTTTCTCAAACTATATTTAAACTTCCTTAATTTCAACTAAGCATAAGATGTATAATCTGTTAAAATGTTATGCATCCTACCTAATTAATTCATTTTTTAAACAATGAAAAGGGATGTAAAACTTTTAGTTAAAATAATAATAATGTTTATTAGTAACCATTTAAAAATAATGTAGAACTTTTACTTTCAAACTGCATTTCTCAAAAGGATTAATTTTACTTAATCGTGTAACTTTTTCAATAAGAGAAATTACTGGTGCACATTAATTAAAAATATTTTTGAACTGATTAGCAACTTATATTAAGATAGATTTAATTTGAAATTACATGTTACTGATTCTTAACAATCAAAATATCAGTGAATGATTATGTAATCAAATTTCAAATATAGAAAAGTGGATTTTTGCAGAAAATGTTTGCAGCAAGGTGTTTTTTACACCTTGGCATTGCATTCTTACAATACACTTTGTTCGCACACACATCTAAGTCTCAATATGAACAAGCTCTTTGTATGTGTAATAGGGTGGGTCGAAAAAAAATAATTATTTTTTTTTCGAAACGCTATACCGCGGAAAACTTGCCTCTAGAGTAGGTAAGTAAAGTGCAGATTAAACAGGAAAAATATTGAGTCCCCAGCTAGCGCATTGTACTTGAAAGTTCGATTTTTTTTGAAAATTAAGTCATTTTCCAAATTTTTTTGCAATACTAAGTCAATAATATTTTATTCCGCTACAGTGAAAATCCTTTACTAAAATGGTTGAAAAACCCATAAAGAACGTTAACTGGTCAAAATCGTTCAATTTGCATTGGCGCAACAGACTCAAAAATCAGTAATTTATTGCGTTTCATGCTCGCAGCAATTCTAGTCGCCTCGTTACCCAGTGAATGGCAGTCATTACTGTTCAATGTATCAAGCTTTTCAATGCATTTCCCACATGGAAAGTAGTTCGTCCAAGGAATTTGAAAATGAAATTGATAAAAACTAGGCATAAAGATTCTGAATAGCACGCTTGAACTAAGTCACCTCGGCAGATGCGCATAATATTGAAAAACACTGCATTAAACTGTGATCGCTCCAGAATTTCGAGCAGAACAACGGCCGTTGAAGCTTCAAGTATGATGAAAGATATGAATATCGTTACTAATGACGGCCACTCTCACATTATAACAAAAGTAAAATTAGAAGGGAAAAAAGGATAACGTAGTGAACTTTAAAACCAATGCATTAAAGAACGCAGTCCGCTCTAAGGACTTTTTTTGATGGAAGGACGAATAACGCCCTTGTAATTCAGAACATTAACCAAAAAACACTTAAAACCCCAACCATACATAAAACAGTAACATTATTCTTTAATTAAACATGGATCTGTGTGTTTGTTGGTCACGTTACACCATTAAGTGAAACTGCACAGAACATTGCTGATAGCAGTATCTCTAATCTGACTGAGTGTCGTTTTTCCTTAGACGAACTAGATGTATAAAAGTTACGGCACAGTTACTAACCAGGGTTGGAGAAAAAATTTATGTGTTTTATAGAACAACAAAACACCTCTACAGTGGGGAGTTTGCCTTTGCACTTTAACGAGTTGTCTCTTTGTAGAGCATTTGTTCCAAGCCTTAAAATGTGAAACGACTATGCTAAAATCATTTAGTAGCTAATTAGTATCCATCTTCATTAAGTGCAAAAAACTTCCAATACTGGATTTTGAAGTACCAGGCATTGATTCCAATTTGTAAACAAAGAGCAACAATACCTGTGTGCGTAAGTTCTGTTTTAAAGTCAGGCAGCTGCACTGTGGACTTTACTGCTCGCGAACCAGGTCCTCGTTCCCACTCACGTTGGATGACAACAGCTAATAGTTTTGAGACTATATGTAAGTGCGGAAACCCCTTCAGATAATCACAAACAGTTAGTATGTTTTTACTCTCAATCATACATGTTTGTATGGTTCAATTAAAAAAAAAAGCCAGTACATAACAGATGGTCCTACACATATTTTTGAAGCAAATGAAATCCATAAGATTGCTATGGGAGAATTCGATCCTGTGATTTAAAGAAATGTATTGTTTGCCCATCCGGAGCACTTGCTTCTTAGGATGATAGTAGATGCAGGAAAATACATCAGTAAGTTAGGTTTCAGAAAATTATAAAAACTAGAAAATAATCCCACGAACCAGAATCAATAAGGTATTTTCGGTCTTAAAAATTAGCCTTCAGGCAACGAACTGCACATAAATAATTAATCCGATCACTATTACACTTACACCACTTCCATTTTTTCCGAAGAGTTTCTGATGATTAATCGTGGGCTAAAATAACTGCTGGTGAAACTGGTGACAGATGGGTAAGTTCTTATTTAACACAAAACAGCTAAAAAAATCGTCTTCAGAAGAACCGAGATGGTTTAATAAGATCTACCCTTTTAATCAAAAGATTCAATGCTAAAGTTTTGCAGCAAGTACAGCTTCGACTTAAACACACAAAAATAGTGAGACTTTTGCAATGCAGTAAATATGTTACTGTAATAAAAAGACAAGATTAATGTGCTCTTTTAGTACCTTTTCTATGCTTACTTCATTACAATAACTGTAGTGTAAACTAAAAAAGTAGTTATCTTTTAGCACACAGAGCTCAGAATAATTTACTACATATTCCTTTAAGGTTCTAGTATGTACCTTAAATGCAATAATTTACCGATTTCTGAGTCTTTTGCTCTACCATAAATTGAATGATTTTAACCGGTTAACATTCATCATACTTGAAGCTTCAACAGCCGTTGCTCTGCTCGAAATTCTGGAGCGATCACAGGTCAATGCAGTATTTTTCAATATCATGCGCATCTGCCAAGGTGACTTAGTTCGAGCGTGCTATTCAGAATCTTTATGCCCAGTTTTTATCAATTTATTTTCAAATTCCTCGGACGAACTAATTTCCATGTGGGAAATGCGTTGAAAAGCTTGATACATTGAACAGTAATGACTGTCATTCACCGGGCAACGAGGCCGACTAGAATTGCTGCGAGCATGAAACGCAATAATTTGGACGATTTTTGAGTCTTTTGCGCCACCGCAAATTAAACGATTTTGACCAGTTAACATTCTTTATGTGTTTTTCAACCATTTTAGTAAAGGATTTTCACTGTAGCGGAATAAAATATAATTGACTTAGTATTGCAAAAAAATTTGAAAAATAACTTAATTTTCGAAAAAAATCGAAATTTCAAGTACAATGCGCTAGCTGGGGACTCGATATTTTTCCTCTGTTTAATCTGCATATTACTTACCTACCCTAGAGGCAAGTTTTCCGCGGTATAGCGTTTCGAAAAAAAATAATTATTTTTTTTCGACCCACCCTAATGTGTAAGGCACAGAAAAGTTTGGCTCAAAACATTTTAGAAAATCCAGTTTTCCTAAAAATATCAACATATAAACATCTTAAAATGACAACAAGATTTATAGTTTTTAACTATAAAGATGAAAGAAAATGGCATAGAAACATGAACACTTTCAACACATGAAGTTTAAAGTAAACTTCTTAGCATGTGAGTAACTCAACAGGTGAAAAGAGTGGAAATATAAAATGAGCTATTAATAAAATAGAACTTACTTTAGAATCACAAATTATCCACTATTTTTGAGTTGTATATAGGGAAAGGCAAGTTTTAGGAGATTTAAACACAATGGTGTGTTAAAGTAAAATGTTTCGATAAGGATTATGTTCTGTTAGGGTAAATACATAGCCAAAAAATGAGTAGGTGGTAATAAAGAAAAGTTGTTACGGTCTAGAGTGACTAAAAAGAAAATCAAACTGCTGCCTCAAAAATGATCTTAAAGAGTATGAAAGACATTAAATAATTCAATCTTTTCCACCAAAATCAAGATAGTTTGTAACTAAATTATTAAAATGTATTACATTAATCAATGTGTGTAGGGTTATTTGCTTTAACAATGAAATATTTCAGCTTTTGAGTAAAAAAGTGACCACTAATGAAGTAGTTACTACAGGTTACTTGAGACTACAGAATTTCTCCAGTTTTGACCTTATAAGTGAAAATAATGCGCAAATGAGTAAGTTAATACAAGTCACAGCAACAGATTAAAAGAAAAAAAAATACTATTGACTTCCAGTCTCAAGTAGTATTAATTCCATTTGACAAGTGGGCAATTCCATCGTTACAGACGTAACAATCGCAGACTTTGAACACTAATAATTCTGGTTTGGGCTGATGAAAGTCTTCAATTTTTTTTCCTGTAGTGTAACTTGATGATGTTTATGCTACATTAAATTTGCGTGCAGATTGCTTAATTACAAAAAAATACAGAAATTAAAAACTGCCTGTTACAGACGTAATTCACAAAACAGCAAAAACTCGACTATGTCATACAACTTACAATATTCCTCTGAATTATACGGAAATTTTGAACTTTTTTTTTTTAATATGTATTCTAGAGACTTCAAGCTTTCTAAAACCATAAAGATTGTGTGGATTTTGACTGCTGAATTTGTGAAAAAAATTCATAAACTTGTTACGGACGAAACCATGGCTACCTGCGATCTTAAAACGGCTAGCCAGACGCGGCGAAGATCAAAGGAATTTTCGTACAAGGCGAAGTTACCGTTGTCGCCGCTTGTGGCGCTGATCTCCTAGGGCTGGTTTGAGCGTTTTTCTATGTTAACAATCTAAATTTCGCTTTGCTTTTCAGTGAAAACCGCGTTATTTCTTTCAAATGATTTTTCTGTTCATGCATTATTCATCGAAACACATCCCACGATACTCGATTACACATTAATTTCATGTGTTCTTTTTTTTTTTTTTTTCTGAATGTTGTTTTAGAGTGTCTTTTGCAAAGTATTGACGAAAATCATTTTCATTCTTTTCGCAGGCACTTTTTTTTGTATTTTAATTCCGAATTGAAGGAGGGGGTCAGAGGGGGGTCAATTAAAATACACTTTTGTATTTTAATTGACTACCCCTCCTCCGAATGGGGGGGATTCCGAATTGGGGGAGGGGGGTCAATTAAAACAGTTTTGTATTTAAATTGACCCCCTCCCCCGAATTGGGGGGGAATTCCGAATTGGGGAAGGGGGTCAGAGGGGGGTCACTTAAAATACAGTTTTGTATTTTAATTGACCCCCCCCCCGAATTGGGGGAGCGGGTCAGAGGGGGGGTCAATTAAAATACACTTTTGTATTTTAATTGACCCCCCTCCCCAGAATGGGGGGGAATTCGGAATTGGGGGAGGGGGTCAGTGGTAGGGTCAATTAAAATACATTTTTGTATTTTAATTGACCCCCCTCCCCCGAATGGAGGGGGATTCCGAATTGGGGGAGGGGGGTCAGAGGGAGGGTCAATTAAAATACAGTTTTGTATTGTAATTGACCCCCTCCACAGGATGGGAGGGAAATTCCGAATTGGGGGAGGGGGTCAGAGGGGGTCAATTAAAACACAGTTTTGTATTTTAATTGACCCCTCCCCCGAATTAGGGGGGGGGAATTCCGAATTGGGGGAGGGGGTCAGTTAATTGCTCCCCCCCGAATTGGGGGTTGATTCCGAATTGGGGGAGCGGGTCAGAGGGGGGTCAATTAAAATACTTTTGTATTTTAATTGACCCCCCTCCCCAGAATGGGGGGGAATTCGGAATTGGGGGGAGGGGGGTCAATTAAAATACAGTTTTGTATTTTAATTGACCCCCTCCCCCGAATGGGGGGAATTCCGAATTGGGGGAGGGGGGTCAGAGGAAGGGTCAATTAAAATAGTTTTGTATTGTAATTGACCCCCCTCCCCAGGATGGGAGGGAAATTCCGAATTGGGGGAGGGGGTCAGTTAATTGCTCCCCCCCGAATTGGGGGTTGATTCCGAATTGGGGGAGCGGGTCAGAGGGGGGTCAATTAAAATACAGTTTTGTATTTTAATTGACCCCCTCCCCCGAATGGGGGGAATTCCGAATTGGGGGAGGGGGGTCAGAGGGAGGGTCAATTAAAATACAGTTTTGTATTTTAATTGACCCCTCCCCCGGATTGGGGGAGGGAATTCCGAATTGGGGGAGGGGGTCAGTTAATTGCTCCCCCCCGAATTGGGGGTTGATTCCGAATTGGGGGAGCGGGTCAGAAGGGGGTCAATTAAAATACTTTTGTATTTTAATTGACCCCCCTCCCCAGAATGGGGGGGAATTCGGAATTTGGGGGAGGGGGGTCAGAGGGGGTCAATTAAAATACAGTTTTGTATTTCAATTACCTCCCTCCCCCGAATGGGGGGAAATTCCGAATTGGGGAGGGGGAGTCAATTAAAATACAGTTTTGTATTTTAATTGACCCCCCTCCCCCGAATGGGGGGGATTCCGAAGTGGGGGAGGGGGTCAGAGAGAAGGTCAATTAAAATACAGTTTTGTATTGTAATTGACCCCCCCTCCTCCGAATGGGGGGGATTCCGAATAGAAGGAGGGGGTCAGAGGGGGGGTCAATTAAAACACAGTTTTGTATTTAAATTGACCCCCTCCCCCGAATTGGGGGGGGAATTCCAAATTGGGGGAGGGGGTCAATTAAAATGCAGTTTTGTATTTTAATTGACCCCCCCCGAATTGGGGGTTGAATCCGAATTGGGGGAGCGGGTCAGAGGGGGTCAATTAAAATACACTTTTGTATTTTAATTGACCCCTCCCCAGAATGGGGGGGTATTCGGAATAGGGGGAGGGGGTTAGAGGGGGTCAATTAAAATACAGTTTTGTATTTCAATTACCTCCCTCCCCCGAATGGGAGGGAAATTCCGAATTGGGGGAGGGGGGTCAGAGGGGGGTCAATTAAAACACAGTTTTGTATTTTAATTGACCCCCCTACCCCGAATGGTGGGATTCCGAATTGAGGGAGGGGGGGTCAGAGGGGGGTCAATTAAAACACAGTTTTGTATTTTAATTGACCCCTCCCCCGAATTGGGGGGGGGGTTTGAATTGGGGGAGGGGTCAGAGGGGGGTCAATTAAAATACAGTTTTGTATTTTAATTGCCCCCCCGAGTTGGGGGTTGATTCCGAATTGGGGGAGCGGGTCAGAGGGGGTCAATTAAAATAGTTTTGTATTTTAATTGACCCCCCTCCAAAGAATGGGGGGGAATTCGGAATTGGGGGGAGGGCGGTCAGATGAGGGTCAGTTAAAATACAGTTTTGTATTTTAATTGACCCCCCTCCCCCGAATGGGGGGAATTCGGAATTGGGGGAGGGGGGTCAGAGGTTGGTCAATTAAAAAACAGTTTTGTATTTTAATTGACCCCCCCTCCCCCGAATTGGGGGATTTCGAATTGGGGGAGGGGGGTCAGAGGGGGGTCAATTAAAGTACAGAACTATTTTAATTGACCACCCCCCTCTGACCCCACTCCCCCAATTCGAAATTTCCCCCCATTCTGGGGAGGGGGGTTTTTGAAATACAAAACTGTATTTTAATTGACCCCCCTCTGACCCCCCTCCCCCAATTCCGAATTCCCCCCATTCGGGGGAGGGGGGTCAATTAAAATACAAAACTGTATTTTAACTGACCCCCATCTGACCACCCTCCTCCCAATTCCAAATTCCCCCCATTCGGGGGAGGGGATCAATTAAAATACAAAACTGTATTTTAATTGACCCCCCTCTGACCCCCTCCCCCCAATTCCAAATTCCCCCCATTCGGGGGAGGGGATCAATTAAAATACAAAACTGTATTTTAATTGACCCCCCTCTGACCCCCTCCCCCAATTCGAAATTCCCCCCCATTGTGGGAAGGGGGTTTTTTAATACAAAACTGTATTTTAATTGACCCCCCTCTGACCACACTCCCACAATTCCGAATTCCCCCCCTGTTCAGGGAGGGGGTCAGTTAAAATACAAAACTGTATTTTAATTGAACCTCCCTATGACCCCCCTCCCCCAATTCGGATTCCCCCCATTCGGGGGAGGGGGTGCCAATTAAAATACAAAACTGTGTTTTAATTGACCCCCCTCCCCCAATTCGGAGTTCCCCCCCCAATCGGGGGAGGGAGGTAATTAAAATACAAAGCTGTATTTTAATTGACCCCCTCTGACTCCTCTCCCCCAATTCGAAATTTCCCCCCCATTTGGTGGAGGGGGTCAATTAAAATACAAAACTGTACTTTAATTTACACCCCTCTGACCCCCCTCCCCCAATTCGGAATTTCCCTCCCATCCGGGGGAGGGGGTCAATTAAAATACAAAACTGTATTTTAATTGACTCCCCTCTGACCCCTCTCCCACAATTTCGAATTCCCCCCCCCATTCGGGGGAGGGGATCAATTAAAATACAAAACTGTATTTTAATTGACCCCCCCCTGAACCCCCCCCCCGCAAATCGAAATTTCCCCCCATTCTGGGGAGGAGGGTTTTTGAAATACTAAACTGTATTTTAATTGACCCTCTCTGACCCCCCTCCCCCAATTCCGAATTTCCCCCCATTCGGGAGAGGGGGTTAATTAAAATACAAAACTGTATTTTAATTGACCCCCCTCTGACCCCCCTCCCAAAATTCCGAATTCTCCCCATTCGGGGGAGGGGGTCAATTAAAATACAAAACTGTATTTTAATTGACCCCCCTCTGATCCCCCTCCCCCAATTCGGAATTTCCCTCCCATCCGGGGGAGGGGGGGTCAATTAAAACACAAAACTGTATTTTAATTGACTCCCCTCTGACCCCCTCCCCCAATTCCAAATTCCCCCCCCCATTCGCGGAGGGGATCAATTAAAATACAAAACTGTATTTTAATTGCCCCCCCCTCTGACCACCCTCCCTCAATTTGAAATTTCCCAACATTCTGGGGAGGGGGTTTTTGAAATACAAAACTGTATTTTAATCGACCCCCTCTGACCCCCCTCCCCAAATTCGGAATTTCCCTCCCATCCGGGGGAGGGGGGGTCAATAAAATACAAAACTGTATTTTAATTGACCCCCCCTCTGACCCCCCTCCCCTAATTCGGAATTTCCCCCCATTCGGGGGAGGGGGGGTTTTGAAATACAAAACTGTATTTTAATTGACCCCCTCTGACCCCCCTCCCCAAATTCGAAATTTCCCCCCCATTCGGGGGAGGGGGGTTTTTGAAATACAAATCTGTATTTTAATTGACCCCCCTCTGACCCCCCTCCCCCAATTCCGAATTCCACCCCCTGTTCGGGGGAGGGGGTCAATTAAAATACAAAACTGTATTTTAATTGACTCCCCTCTGACCCCCCTTCTCCAATTCCGAATTCCCCCCCCCCATTCGGAGGAGGGGATCAATTAAAATACAAAACTGTATTTTAATTGACCCCCCCCCCTCTCTGACCCCCTCCCATTCGAAATTTCCCCCCATTTGGGGTAGGGGTTTTTTGAAATACAAAACTATATTTTAATTGACCCCCTCTGCCCCCCCTCCCCCAATTCCGAATTTCCCCCCATTCGGGGGAGGGGGTCAATTAAAATACAAAACTGTATTTTAATTGACCCCCTTTGATCCCCCTCCCCCAATTCGGAATTTCCCTCCCATCCGGGGAAGGGGGGTCAATTAAAATATAAAACTGTATTTTAATTGACCCCCCTCTAAGCCCCCTCCCCTAATTCAGAATTCCCCCCCCCCATCCGGGGGAGGAGATCAATTAAAATACAAAACTGTATTTTAATTGACCCCCCTCCCCCAATTCGGAAGGACGGGCCTGCATCTAACTGCATTTTAATTAAACTTTTACGTTTTCTTCGGCGCTTCTATAAATGTAATTTTAGAAGAATCAGCTTTCCTTTTTGCAACTCTGGTTAAACCGGAAGTGAGGAAAATGCAATCCTTTAAATAAATGATTGTCTCTCGCATATATAAAGCTATCTTCTAAATCAGATGTAAACTTAATGTTTCACGTAAATGTAGTTTCGAAGACTGCATGTGTTATGACTTTTAAACAATTTTTTAATTGTTTCATGTGCTTTATAAATGTTTTAAACTGTGAACACATAACAACACTATGTATTTTGATGTTTGTTTTTTTTTCATTAAGACTGAAACAGTTTTACTCCTAGAAATCAAGTCTTTACACGCATGTTATTACTATACCTTTCCCTTTAAAAAGTCTCACCGAACCCTAGGAGATCAGCGCCAAATGACTGATGTGGCAGAAAATGTAAGTTCTGCTTGTACGCTCTTTTTCGCCCGTCTGGTTAGCCGCTTTAAGATCGCAGGTAGCCATGACGAAACAAAGTGGTGTTACAGACGTAACATCTATGATTTGAAAGTAGAAAACAGTATTTTAAAGCAGGAATAAACAAAGATTTTTGTGCTAAAACAATACAGTAGCATTAATTAACACATTATTTGAATATTTTAAGTTATACTGTAACAGTTTTAGAAAATTTGGGTAAGTCTGGGGGAGTTGAGAGCATATGCCAATATGTCAATATGTAACAATGAATTAATGCATCTTAAGACAATTATTTCCAAGAAAGATTGACACAAGAAAAGTTTAGAAGGGCCTTCACACAAATTTATTTATTTATATTCTTAAAATTAATGCATAATGGGGCTGCTACATAAAAAAATCGGAAAAAGTAAATTCCTCCCTAGAATCAGTGATTGGTCTTAGGAGAACTTAAAAATTTGAAAATGTTGGATGATATAGCAGAATACTAGTACCAAACTAAAATTTAAATTTCTTGGTGACAGTTGGTCAATTTTGATAATTTTTTTTTTGGATGAAAAAATGTGTCCTTTTTCGTCCGACGTTCTCGAAATTCGAACGGCATTTTCGTATTCTGTTCGAAAACAATGCATTTCGCGGGCTTTTGGCAAATTCGCGATGTTAGCCCACCGTTCTTCCAATTTTAGCGTCAGCTTTAAACATTTTCCTGGGGCATATAAATAATTTTAACTTTTTCTGCAATGGAGTTTGCACACTAAAAAAAGGAAAGAGCGTCGTTGACAAATGCTGTTCTAGATCTTACTCACTGCCACACCTGGTGCCTGACCATACCCCCAACTCCATCCACAGCTCCCTTTCCATGTAACGTAGCAAAAAAATGCCAGTTGAGGTATAAATTATAATCAGTTATACCATATGTGTATTTTATTAATCTTAAGAAATAAATTTCAATTACATGCCAACATAATTAAAAATTTCAAAATCAGAATACCAGAAACTTTAGTACTCGTACCATATTATGCTATATACATGTATTGCTCATTCTGTGCTTTTTACCTACTTAATTGGAAATTTACTTTTGCTGCGGACGTAACATAGAGCCATTTGTTATGTCCGAAATGTTACGTCTGTAACAGCATTAATTTAAAAACTAAATCAGTTGCAATATTTTTAACTGTGGTGGGCAATTACTCTAAGAATTTGCCAAAAGGACCATTAAGGGTTTTTTTTTAATTTTGATTTTTTAGGACGTAAGGACAACTTTTGCTTCTTTTTTGTTACAGACGTAACATCAAACTTCTTTTTTTCAAACTTCAATTACACCATTTAGATCAATTCAAAAGAAATTAATGAATGCATATTATTATAGTACCGTCTTAGTAGTTAAAATTGTGCTACAAGTAGTTATTTTTGTTTTTATTTTTCGATGAGAAATATGCATTTGAAAATGTGTTCTTTTTTCTGATTTTTACAAGTTCGTGAATATCGTACTTCCAACTAAGAAAACAAGTATTATTCTAACTCTCACCAAAAAACCAATGCAGGATTCTTAAAATATACATCTTAAGCTTTAAAATGATGTATAACATAGCAACATAACTTCAATACGAATTTTTGACCAATTGGTTTCACTTTTCATGGAATGGCCCAAGTTTAAATGAGTACAATGTTTCAAGGTAAAATTGAATAATTTCACTTGTTCTCATTAAGTATTTAAAAAACTCCTTTTAATGAAGCTTTTTTAAGACTATTCCTTTCTAGAAAATGCTAATAGTGATGAAAACTACATATTTTGCTTTTGATACAAATAAACAAATGGTCCTTGGTAGTTGAAGTACAGAAAAAACCATTTCAAAGTTGTTCAGTCACCATAATGATCTTTTCCTGGATAGTCCCAGTATTGTGAAGTATGAATTTCAATCAATTGGTCAAAACATTACAGAGGAATATTACTTGGGAGCAGGGGTTCTCAACCTCTCAGACTTTCCCACAGTGCCGTTTAAACACTGATGGAATACAAGTGGACAATCAAAATTTTAAACTGAAGCTGAGCTGGTTAGGATAGCTAAAACTGTTTTTTTAATTATAATTAGGTTTCTTTTGAATTGCGATAATTTTGTACATTAAACTTAATATTACTATTCTTATTTTTACTTTGAATCTATTAATATTCGAACACATGACTTCAAAACATTAATTTTAAGTACATATAGTTGAGGCAAACGAAATCTGGCAACAACGTGAAGGTTATCCAGATTCTAATCACGTTGCTGCCATGTTAGGTTTGTTAAAACTGTAGGTGAAGTTTGAATATAAAATCAGTCATTTTCACAAAAAAAAGTGGGAAAGCTGTTACGGTTAATCCTTCACAAGTTTTTGAATATAAATTGTGATTGATAAACCACACCAAGACACTTTCAATGTTCCAACTCTGATATTTGAACTTTACCTAGGCTAATGCTGAAAATCCAGATTTAAAGATTTCGTCTACACACCACAGGTTGAGAATTGCTGTTTTAGATTAACTGCATGATGAAAAAAATATTCAAATAGATCCATAAACAAAATTCCATCACACCATGACTGCTTACACAGTAATTTGTTAGGACTTTTCCAGAAACATTTAGCAAATACAACTGATAAAAATTCTGTATTTAAGAAACATAGCACAGTGTTTTATTTTTCTTATTAAAACTATTATATAAAACTTTGATTGCCATTCAAGTCTTACTCAAAACAATAAAATTTGCTACAAGCAGATTTTTGGCAGAAATGAAACATAGATTTATTAAGCAGTAAGTTACCGACCCTTAAGTCAGGGCTAAGGCAGAAACATGCAATACACCGCCAACTCGGTTATTAAATCCAAGGACTGCAGTTTCATGCTTATTGGCACTCATCAGCTTGGAATAGGAAGTAATCAAGCTGGAGGCAGAAATCCTTTTAAAGAAGCAAAGAGAACCAAAAAAAAAAAAAAAAAAAACTGGTAACTAATGTAAAATTAGAACACCAGCAAGAGGCCGCACAGTAGTACGGTACAACTCGTAAATTTAAGGCAGAGTTACAGTTATAAAGCAGTAAGTTATTACCCGCTGACGAGCATGAAACTGCAGTCCTTGGATGGAATAACCATGTTGGCAGTGTATTACATATAGATTTATTGTTTTAAAACTTTAAATATGTTATGAATAATTAAACCTAAACAAGCAAAAGAAAGAAGAATGCTTGGATTTTTTATGCAGAAAAAGTTTTAGGAACTACGTAGCTGTTCTTCTGTATATGCACTCCACAAAAAAAAAGCCTGACTACATGCAATAAATTACACATTGATGCTAATTCAATGACTAACCAAATTACTGCTATTACATATTTTACACCATAGAAAATTAGATTGTCAGAATTTACACAAAGAACATGTTAAAGGAAGCAAAAATGTTTTGGCAGTACAAAGAACAACAAATGTCACTTTTGTACAGTTGATAAAATTTGAACTTGAAGGTAATAAAATCCAAACGCATAACTAAACTTAAATGACTTGTACTTTTGAGCAAAAATTTATAGTTAATTTTAGGAACTGTAGTACATTTCTTTTTGGCTAAGTCAACACATTAAAAAGTTAAAATTCCTAAAATAAAATATTCACTCTACAACATTTCAACTGCTCCTTATGGTCTTTATTCATCCCGTTCGTCACTACTACTTGTGATGCTGAAAGGAAACAAAATAATAGTTTGTAAGAGAATATTTCACACATCCATTGCACACACAATTGGGCATTTAATACTTTTGAAAATAACAAATTTTAGTTCTAGTTTTTCTTTTTTAATAGTCTGCCATATAATCTCATTACACTATTTTTTTCCTAGTTTTCCATGAACTTTTTAAAACCCTGTATAAGTAGACTTTTGTAAGTTCTTCAAAATAGGCAGCTACCTTCTTTTTAACATGAATCCTTTCTGCTCAAATCATCTCTTAAAATTTAGAAAAAATTAAAGTTACTAGGTGCCAAACCTAGTAAATAAGATGAATGTTTAAACTAAATGGAAAAAGAAAACAATATAGAGCTTAAGAAATCAGTACTTCTAAAAAACATTCAATGCAACGACATTTTTACAAAAAAATATATATTTTTTTCTTTCCTTAAAAAAAAAAAATAATTTTATTTATTTATTTATTTTTGAATAAAAAATCATGATTTTTTCAAACCTTATTAATGAGCCTTGAATAGCAGACCAAGTTTAGATCTCTAGCAGCAGACTTCAGTTTAACTTAGAGCCACAATTTGTTTAACCTGTTAACCGGGGAATTAGCTATTGCTCAACTCGTTTCACAATGGGGACTTTCTTTTCGCTGCGATAAGTAATATCACACCTCAAATAATAAAAGAATATCGCGTTTTTAACTTATGATTTTTATTTATTTTGATACCAAATTGTGGCAGCTTGAAGTATAGATCATGCAGCGCCCGTTTTCCCGTTAATAGCGCTCAAGTTACGGATTACAAGAACATAAAATTCATGACGCATCGACAATATGATGGCACATATATAACCACTCTAAGATTTAATAGATAAGAACAACGTAGAACGTGATGCATTCAATATATTACGATTAATTTCCATGACGAAAAATTTCGTCATGCCCATTGCTGCAGGCTTTTATGTATGACGAAATATTTTGTCATGCCCATTGCTGTAGGTTTTTATGTATGACGAAATATTTCGTCATGCCCATTGCTGCAGGCTTTTATGTATGACGAAATATTTCGTCATACCCAGTTAACAGGTTAAACTAAATTGCCCCATTCATGTTTTGAGTTTAATGTATGTTTGTATAAAATGGAAGAAACACTCTTAAACTATTGCATAGTTATCCAAAGTTCAGAAGCAATAATTATTAAATCAATTCACAATGCATCATTAGTATGATTCAAAGTTATCCTGCTTATTTAGGTGAACTGTGTGCCACATCACATATTAGCTGCAAAATGAATATTAATAAAAGTAGTGCAAATTTAATGCATCAAAATAAAATAAATATTTAAAAACTTTTCCTTTGAGCAGTATCATAAAATTTATCATTTATAATATTGTTTAAAGTATTAAAATGTAGGAAGAGTAACTTCAACAACTTTAAAAAATGCTTCCACAGTAACTACATAATTATTGAATGATGCAATAAGCTGTGTAGAGTATTGCCAACTTTTTTTGCAAAATAAAGAGCAGAAAACATTTCATAATCTTGCTGGGGGAGTGCAGTTTAAGTTACCCTGAATGACTATACAACAGTTCATAGTAAAGAAAAACTCATTTCAATCAATCAGGAAGAGAAATAAGAAGCAATGTATGTAAGAAAAGGCCACAGAAAATCATAAAAACCTATTCAAAACTTAACATGAGTTTAAAACATCTTTGTAATGAAAAAATAAATAAATAAAAACGACTTACATGTGTTGAAAATACTGCCTGATTTCTTCAGGAAGAGATTTATTTTTGTAGACTTCATAGTATATCTTCATTTTGGATAACAACCTGTACCATTGTTCGTTTTTTACCTACACAAGATTACTTTATTATTTATTGCTGCATAATGATAAAATATTTTAGACGTGATTGTTTACATAAAACCTTTTTTGACACAATAGAGAAAACAGTTAATGTGATTTTTAAGACACACTTGACAAATTAGTAAAAAGCAGTTTTAATCAGTGGTCGGAAGTAGCGCGCTACAAGTAGCGAAACTACTGTAGTAGCTACATTTTTTAGTAGTTTGTAGTGTAGCGCACTATTTTTAAAAACAAGTAGAGTAGTGAGTAGCGCGATGCAAAAAAATAGTAGTTTGTAGCGATTTCTGGAAACTACTTTTAAACTGAAAAAAAAAAAAAAAAAATAGATAAATGACAAAAATTTAAAAAAAACAGAAAACGAAGGAAAAAAACAAGGTTTATTTGACTCTGACTGGTGCAAATCTTGCACGAGTATAGCAGCGGATGCAATGAGAAATAAGAACCATAAAAATATGTGCTGAGACTTAGATTCATCATTTTGACGAAATGCATTCTGTTGGATGTCATTGGTATATTTAGCATCGTAATTTTTATATTCCTTCAAATAATTTTCATGTTCCTAAATATTCCTTGGCAAGAAATTGAAAAAAAAAAAAAAAAACAATTGAAGGTTGAATTATTTCAATCTTTCAACTTTTGAATCCTTTCTTGTGGCTAATATTCATAAAAATTGTAAAAAAAATTTAAAAAGGACAAATTTTGGCAAAACAAGGAACAAAAAGGAATAGTAACAATTAAATTCAAAGACAATTTCTAGTTCTATTCCATATTCAAATAAGCTAATTTATTAATGTAAACCTCTTTCCGAATTTTTTCGTTCAATCCTCAACAGCGTATGATTCAACAAACTAATTCAGTATTTAGGGCGTCATCTCAACTCCCTGTCGATAGCTAGAATTGTGTGTATCGTCTCCGCTTTTCGCATTAAATGTTCAAGGCTTTTTCTCAAGTCAAATCAAAAAGTAATTTTTTTTTCAGCTTCATGGTTAATATCCAAGCTTTTACCATAATTTGTATTTAAAACATTTAGTAGTCTTAGTCGTAAGTAAAATATTTATCCTTAAGCAATGTGTTTTTTATTGGGCTTTGCAACGTGCAAATATTATTTTGTAGCATAAATTGTATTCCTTTATTATACCCTGTGTAACTAGAGGAGGCAGCCGGAAGTGAAATTTCCCCTGATGGTTGTCATAGTTACGGTGCTATGGACTTTTCTCCCACTTAGCTTTAGAAACAATGGTTAAATGCAAATGAATAAAATTGTTTCGTGCGTAAACTATTATTCAATCATCGTTAATAGAATAGTTTTTGAAGCATTTATATAACGAACGCTCACGATGGCAGGTCTTGCTAAAACAATTTAGCACTAGATTTGTTAGAAAACGTTTAAATATCTGAGATACAAGGACATAAATAAAAGTGTAAGCCTAATTCGATAAACATAAGATAAGTGAAATGCCTCAACAGCTGTGCATAAAAAAAGAGTGAAACTGTTGTCTTTCTTGCAGTTTCCATGGAGACGATGCAAAATTTCCAAAATTGATACGCCAATTTTAAAGTTACTGAGTATAGTCAACGCCTCCTAAATACTAATTATGTACTTAGCATTTAGGAGGCCTTGGTATAGTATATTGTTCCATGCATCAATTATTTTTGCGAGTTTTGTAAATATGTGTTTTAGAGTATCGGCAACTTAATCCCTTGAAGAGATTGGCAACTAATAAATAGATTAGGTTCATTATTTTCGGAGCTGTAAATACTACTTAACGGCATTTCTTAATTTTTTTTGCATTTATTGGCCACTTTCTTGAGGTACTTACAATTGGGCAGTTGCTTAGTATACAATCTAACAGGAATTTTGCAAAATTTGTCGTACAGAGATTTTAAAAACATAAGATAATCGGCGATTTTATCAACTGACGCCAGTTTTGTGCCAAAGACTGCGTAATATAGCTGAAAATTAGCGGTCGCCACTCGCCACGTGGCGATTAAAGTTGCAAAAGTGGCGATTAAAAAATGTGGCATCGATCGCCACCCTCGGTCGGTCACTCTAAACATTCCCAATCGAACCACATTTCCCCCCTCCTGTTCCGCGCTACTTCCATGTATTTCTTTCCCCACATCTTCTCCCCATCCCTAGAGGGAGAAATTGAGCCCCGCCATTCGTCATTTGCACTTTGAACCCTGCACCTGCCACCTGCTTTGGAATGGCTGCTCAGCGATCACGTGGGGGAAAGCGCAATATTGAAGAAGAGGAGTCACTTAAAATAACATCGTTTTTCGTTAAAAGGTGTTTAAATAAACTATTTAACTCTGGTTTCTTGTTTTTAGCATTATTTTTTACTCTATTTTTAAATGTTTCCAGTTGTTAATTAAAACTCATCATTATAAATACAGAATTTTCGCGTAGATAAGCCGCGGCTTATACACCTTTAAAAGCTGAATTTTAACTAATACGATGTAAAAGTTTTTTTTTTTTGTCTTTTTTTTTCAAAGTTCACGTTATGTTTAGTTATTGCTTAAAAACGAAACAAATTAGAGTCTGACATCAAAAACCAGAACTGCAACGCCCTTGAAAAGATCTATTTTGAAGAGGGTGATAGCATTTCTGCTTATTCAGATGTTATTTTATTCTCCTAGATTCGATAAGGAAGTGGAATAAATTAAGAAAAAAAAAACATCAACCATAACCAACCTGTCTAATAAACGAAAACAAATCCAATCGAAAAACAAATAATTAAAAAAAAACACCCACTGCGGTTGCGGTTGCTGGTTGCTGTGAGAATGGGAAGTAGGGTTACAGTAGAAACCAACTGTAGCAGAACAGGGTTACTATAAGTTGCAGTTATCGCCAAAATGTTGCAATGTTTTATTTATTTATAATATTGAAACACTGTTTTCAAATCAATGTTACTAATTCTTTGTCATTGTTTTTGAACGATGTGATGTCAATACCAGTATACAGCGTAGGTGTAGGTTCTCCCAGATTGAATTTGTGACAGTTTTATGCGGCTTATACGCTGATGCGGCGTATCTGATGAAATGCATTTTTTAACGAAGTGCGGCCTGGTATACGGTGGTGCGTCTTATCTACCCGAAAATACGGTACATTCTTTTAGTCAGAAAATCAGCAAATATATATAGAGAAGACACGTATAACTATGCATTTTTGTTCTATATAAAAATGTTAGTTAAGTATAATGAATAGAGTATGAAACTGGTTAATTACTTTTGACTTGATCTTATTTATGACTGAGCAAATGGGTAAATTTTGCGGTTCATGTAGAAATATATAACAGTTTGAGATGTTGTTTACAAAAAAAAAATCATAAGGGTCCCTATGGCTTGCAAAATCAGTTACTAATGCTCTAAAACTGAACTTTTCCTTGTTTTAGGCTGTACTTAAAGTTTAAATTCTTTTCTGTCTCTTCTGTAAAATTTTCTGCTTTTGAGTTGTATCACCTTTCTTACGTGAGCGATATTCTGATACTTTTTTTTCGTTATTCATAAAAATTTGAGACATAAAGTGAAGCACCGTTTATACGATTTTAAAGGGACTGTATAAAGGAACATACAAATAAATATACAACTTGTTGGTTTACATCAATATGTATTGAACGCTTCTGGAACCCATTTAAAAACGTAAAACGTATTAACAGTGCTTCGTTAGTTGCAGTTTTAAAAAGTGGCGACTAACTTTAAAAAGTGGAGACTAATATAATTGAGTCCACTGGACACTGGCTACTAACCAAATTTCCCAGTTTTCAGCTATTCTGCGTAATAATACTTAACTTCTTACACGATGTCACCAAAATAAAAAGATTATTGTCTGATTTTTCTCGACTGCGGCAAAATCTTAATTATCGAGACAATACTCTCACATTTGAAGAGCTCAGTTTTTTTTTTTTTCTTTTGTTGGCAGATTCAGTATGAATCCATTAAAAACCAGTTTAAGATTATGTCAAAACGTAAAGTAATCCGCATGTTAAATTAATAAAACACTGAGACAAGTCTAAAATTTCCATATTTTGCGTTTTTGCACAAATAATTGTCAAATGCTCCCTATTAATTTCAAAATCATTTAGGACAAAAACTTTCAACGTCATTTTATGGTCAGCAATAGTATCTCAGCATTTGATGACTATTTCTCTGTGACAAAAATAATGACATAGTAATAATATATTTTCATAAAGTAGGGAGGAGAGTCAAATTATCCCAGGTATCCCAAAACAGTTACCGCAAATTTGGCGATATTTTAAATTTTCAAAGTGGTGTGTTTTGAGTTCTTTCAGTTCAGGAAAAGAACAAAACAAAGGCAAGTATAAACTGCTTCTCAATGTTATTACTGAACAGGCAACACCCGATATTTTTGCTAGTGAATTCATAATAATTGGAAACTAAGGACATTTTAGTTGGCAACATTTTACATCTGTACCTTAGTCTTTGTAGCTATCAAGGCTGCCGAGAGCCTCTTGAACATGACCAAGGAAATTCACTTGCCAGCCTTATAAAGCGAAAAAGCAAGAGAAATGAAATGAGAAAACAGGAGAGAGTTTTGTGCCTTTAAACCAGATGAATTCCATACAACATTAATTATTTTCATGTTTATTAGGCATACACTAGAAAAATTAATACATGTGGTATAACATTCATATATTTGGGATAATAATTTTTTTAACGCTTAAAGCTTCAGAACTATCTTTTAACTAGATCGATTGTTTTTCACGTTCTACCACCAACAACACCACTCCCGCATCGTATTTGTGTATGGCCCTGGAGGAAAAATGCAGACCTTTAAGGGGCTACTAGGAAGCCGTGATAGACAAGAGCCAGTTTGCCTCCCGAGGGTTTCCTGTGATGGTAAGTCATTTACGATAACAGGTACAGAGCACCCCAGGGGCGATATCACATGGAGGACATGAGAAAAAGTCCTGTTTTCCATCCTTATGTCATTAGTGCAAGGGGTATTAGCCACTCCTCTTTGTTTTAGACCATTTTTCTTGAAAATAGCTAGTTCAAGAAACAAAAGCTTTGAAGTGGAGGTTATTGGTACATACGCATTTACTTACTTTCAATGTATAAAAATTATCTGTCGGAACTTTTGTGAAGGAATCCACTTGAAAACCAGCAAGTTCCTCAGCAGCTGAAATTTATGAAGCATATCGTAAGTATATTTCTATAAAAATGTAGGATAATCATAAATTAATTAATAAGCACTACAATACATTACTTGAAAAAAAAAAGAAGACAAGCAATATTAAACTTTATTTCTCACTCATTAAATATATATTTCCATTTTAAGACTTGATTTCCTCCAAATGTTCCTTCTTGGTCTTTCAACATTTAATGTTCATGAATTTCATATTAAGTAATGCCAAAAATTCATATTTACAAAACCAAGGTTTTTAGCAGTGATAGAAATCCCAATAAAAATCATGTTTTCCTTTCAAAAGTTGTACGCACGTATCATAATTTTTTCAATCTGTTCAAAGTTTATACCTTTACAATAATTAGATTTTCTTTGCATGAAAAGATAGGTTAATAAATTTCTGCAGCATTCTAATTGTTTTTTACCCTTGAAAACTGCTAATTGACTCCATATATCATCTAGCAGTATTGTTTTCTTTTTCCTCTATTTTTTTTTACTGTTTAAAACCAGGACATAGAAATAGACCACTAATGTACCTAAGAACCAGTAAAAGATAATAGTTACTGGATCAGTGACATTTTCTGAATTTCTATCCCTGAGTGATAAGTACCTAATAATAATCACACACACACACACAAATATATATATATATATATATATATATTGGCTTTTGCTTTTTAGTCAGTGGCTATTACATTTATTCAGAAGTTATATACAGTAACAACATACAGCTTTAGCAAAACTTATGCAATCTTACAGAAGAAGTAACCCATAAATAAATAAACAAGAAATAATGTAAACAACTAACATAGTTGAGAAAATTTTCTCTTGGATGACTCTTTATTTGTAGAATGTAGTTGCTTTTCTTCTGACATTTTATCTCGATCTGGACAAACACAGACCTTTAAGTCCACAACTTGTCTACCAAGAATTTCATTTCTAAGAAAGATAGAGATGTGATGCATTAAAAATGTCTGCTACAGAAAATTAAGCAATTTTGGTTCCAGCATGCTCTTTGAAAACACGAGGAGAAAGGGGACATGTCATGGGATGAGGAATAAATGTTATTAATGACATCAACCAAAGTATAAATTAAAAAAATTCACTTGCAGTAAAATGTATTGTAATACTTTTTTCCTCTTTTTATTTTTTTATGAAGTACAGTAAGTATTGTAATTGAAAAAAAGAAAACTCACTCAAATTGTGGATTATTTTTCCACTTACTCAGCCATAAACATTGACTACATTTTTCAGCCCAATTTTTAAATTAAGAGTTCAAAGACTTAATTGATATAGATGCAACTACAAATTTCAACCATATGTTAAATCACTTTTCTGAATGGCAATAAAACAAAAAGAGAGGAACAATTTGTCCCATTTTCAGTGATGGTTTTAATGAACTGATAAGTAACTGGAATTTACTCTAGAAAATATGGAACAAAAATGCAAATAACTTGTTGTATTTAAGTTTGAAAATTGATACAATATCCATTTTATGCAGAAAAATCTACTCTTCAGAATGATATGCTATTACAGATAAAAAATAAATAAATACTCAAAATTGTTAACATTCAACTATTATTTTTTTAACATGTTACTTGCAGCTTATTTATATCCAGCTTTAGAGCCACATGTCATGTGTAAATGAGTGTTTTGCTGTAACAGAGTAGAAATTTTTTAGCACATGGTTCAGGTAACAATAATTCTCATTTGTGTATAGTACAAAGCATATCAATAAAGAATTCAAAGCTATTTTTGCATGAATGATGAAATTTATTTTTCTTGCGGTATTGATTGGCAAATTACTAAAATACATTCACGAATCATACAACACTGCAAATCATCTCCAAAACATTTTTAAACATATTAAAAGTAGGCTTTTGTTGAGATTGATCAAGAAAAAAAAAATGGCCGAACCAGAAAAAAAACCTGCCAAATATCTTACGACAAAATACTTTTCCCTGTTTTCTTTTTGAGTCTGGTTCTAAAATCCAAATACGTTGCAATCTTGAAAGTTTTGGATGTGGGGTCCCCATATTGTAGGCACAAATAATCCTCCCTCCCTCATACTAGGGAATTTATGTGAAAATTGTGACTTATAAACTGGTTAAAAAAAGAATTACCTATATATTAGACATAATATAGTATTAAAGGAAATCAACTAAAACTTTCAATGAAGTTGGTCTAGTAGTTTGTTAGTTTAGTGCGTTTACTTAAAACTGCTTTTTGAAGATTCATTTTATATCATGCTCTTTTTCAAATAATTGCAACTTTATAAAATTTTTTGTAAAACTTCATTTGGAATATGCTAATCAATTTCGGTTTCATTATCTTTGAAAGACTCGATTTAAAAAGGGTTTAAAGAAGGTATATTAGAGCAGTTATAGTTACCGCCTAAGCCAGGGCAAAGGCAAAAACAAATGCAAACACTGTCCACTTGGGGCAGTAACTTACTGTTTTATGCCCGAGCTCCAACTTAAATTCATGAGTTGTAACATACCATTGTTCGGTCTCTCGCAGGGTGTTCTAATTAAACATTAGCTACCAGATTTTTACCACTCTTTGCTTCTATAAGAGGATTTCTGCCTCCAACTCGGTTACTTCCTATTCCAGGCTGATTAGTGCTAACAAGCACGAAACTGCAGGCCTTGGAAGGAATAATAGATTTGACAGAGCGAAGGGTCTGCTAGGTTTGATTTCTAACAAACTTTCCAGTTCAGATTCTAGTTCCGACCTTTAAAAGTATAAGCTTTTCTCAAGCAACTGGGTACAGACATTCATAAATTTATCAAAACAAACCTTTCAAATACTAACCCATTTGTGCCCAAGTTTTTTTTAACAATTTTTTTCAATTTTTATCTGCTTAAAATTCTTACTTGGAATGGTTTACATACATTTTAGGCTTAAAGTAGTTTGCCATTGCCATCTTTATTAAGTTATTTAACGTACTGTTTATGGGATATTTTGTAGATATGTGAGCAAAATACGACCTTACTTGACTTTACTTTTGCAAAGTAACATTACAGAAGGCATCTGTGATCAATTAAGCAAATCATTTTAAAATAGTTTAATTTTATGAAAAATAAGTTCGCAAAAAAACTTACTTTCTGTGGCTACCCATGCTGGATTGTTGCTTAACTGATTTGTCTGAAAATAGCTGTCAATAAATAAACTCTGATGTATGCAGTAACTAACAAGTGTCCCATTTTTAGGCTACTGGGCATAAATGTGTTAAGCTAATTCTGATATAAGGGGGGGGGGGGGAATACTTCAATGAGGTGAGTGTGTGAATAGTTTTAAGAGGATCTTTATTGCAGTTTCATTATTGAATTAGATCAATCCAGCAGGGCCAAAAACTGTTGCAGGCTACCACTATTGTATTTGTTATTTATTCAGTACGTATTTCTTTCATTTAATTTCCATTTTGTTTATTCCAATATTCCTTAAATTATACAATTTTGAGGTGTTACCTGAAGTAAACACAATATGTTATCAGCAGCTAACTTACGAAGGATCTGTGACTAGAATTGTGACTTATTGATTGGTTATAAGCTGAAGAAAAAGAAAAAAGTATACATACCTCTTCTCTAAAGTAAACACCAGCATTAACGGTCTACGATTAGGGCCACCAGCACATGATCCAAGACAGGCAAATTTGAATATATATGTTGTTGCACCTTGTCCAGCTTAAAGCAAATAAATAAACTAAATAAAAGCAGTCATCAAACAGAATAAACTTTTAAATAGACTCCTTCATGTAAAAGGTCCAAAAATTTTGGCTATTTAAAAGAAGAAAAGCAATTTTGAAAAATAACTTGCTTCATAGGATGAAAATTATTTAAATTTATTGTTCCTCCAGGCCCGTCCCTTTAAATGTTAATGTTTGAGGTGCTCTGAATTCTTTTTTGCATTTCTCCATGCACCTTTCTAGACCCTTTGAAGTTTTGACAAAATTTCATCGCGAAGGCAAGTTTTTTTTTGGCCTAGAAGTATATTTTCCACGTTTCTCTAACAAAGTGGGGATATTTCTTTACAATATCCAAAAAATGATAAAAAATCCCTCATCCCTTATCACCTGGATTTATAACCACTTTTTTTTACCCAAGAGCATTGACACTTACAGTGAGGGGTGTAGAGCAAACAGCAAATTGTTTTATTAGATTCAGTATACGTAGCCGGTAATTGGGGAGTAAAAAAAGGATATTGGAATTGACTAGAAAGCTATGAAATGTTTTCATATACTTTCAATATGAAGTCTAGAATGATATGAACAAATAGCCTTCCTTTACCACTTTGCACTTCCGACTTCCTAGGATTCACTCAATCATGGTTTTTGAAATATATTCTTCCATTTTAAGAGTTCAACGAGAGTAAAAACTTTTAGAATCTAAAACTCTGAACAAAATCAATAATTAGAATCAACATCTTTGTTGAATGTTAAGCTCACAACTCTGTTTTAGCCAGATCATACCTAATTATCAGTTCACTTACTTCTACTTGTCCTGAATACTATACCATATCATAGATTTTATTTGTTGACCCATTCTTACAGGGTTGCCACTCAATTCCGGGGGAAAAATTCCCTGTGTTTTCCCTGTATAAATCCGCAGTATTACGAACGAGCGAACACTGATATTCTATATGAACATTAATATCCTGGCACAGAAAAAAAACTAACTAAATAAAAACATAGGGAGGCAAAGCAGAATTCATTAAAACTGAAATCATAGAACGGATTGATGACTAATCTCATGCTCTCTAATTAAATTAGCATAAGCTTTAAAATGCCTTTCAAACTAAGTAATAAATATTTTTTGCTTCCATAATACACAAATATTTACTAAAAAAATGAAGCAAAAAAAAAAAAAAAAAACTGTGAAGTAAAATTACTATTTATTTTATTTTAATAATTATTATTTTATTCATTTGCACATAAATTTATTCATTGGTAGTTTGCATATTTCAGAATTCATTTTGGCAACTTGAACTTTTGAAAAAAAGTCCTGTCTTATCTTGATGTTTTGTAATTTCAAGCTTTTATTTTGGATTT